>CATIWR010137424.1:0-72252 GCA_949677035.1 Omphalea diandra | reverse complement strand
TTGATTATAGGATTGATTATAGGATTGATTATAGGCTTGATTATAGGATTGATTATAGGATTGATTATAGGATTGATTATAGGCTTAATTATAGGATTGATTATAGACTTGATTATAGGCATAATTATAGGCTTGTATACAAGGAAAGTAGGTCTGTATATAAGGCTGGTTCTTTGCCTTTATCAAATACACAATTTTCTGCAAATCTTTCTTCTTCT
Source organism: Omphalea diandra (assembly GCA_949677035.1). Classification (NCBI taxonomy): domain Eukaryota; kingdom Viridiplantae; phylum Streptophyta; class Magnoliopsida; order Malpighiales; family Euphorbiaceae; genus Omphalea; species Omphalea diandra. The sequence goes on along the minus strand of CATIWR010137424.1, from coordinate 72,034 downwards.
TCTTTACAGTATTCACTGCTAGTTGATTCAAAAATTTTTTAACATTGCTAATTACGATGGCTCAATTATCAATTGTTGTTATCCATGTATGATATTGAATATATAGATATAAATTAGATGGTTATAAAAAGTTTAAGGTTGATACAAATACTATTAAACAATTATCAATATAACTAATATACAACTTGAAGGTTATCCTTGTCACCCTCCCTCAAGTTGTGTGGGAGTATACCAGACATACAACTTGTCTCGAAGCATTTTGCAATGGTTTGGTTAAGACATCAATAATCTGATCTTCACTTGAGAGATAATGGACTGAAATTTCTTTATTTGTAACTTTATCACGAACATAACTAAAATCAATTTATAGATGTTTCAATCATAAATGAAAGATAGTAGTATTGATGGGATAAGTGGTACTTCAATTATCATACCATAACTTAGGACATTAAGAAGAATTATAATCAAGTTCACTCATTAATGACACAAGCTAATGAACTTTATCAATAGTTGTTGCAATGGCATGATACTCAGCTTCAGTTAAAGATCAAGAAATGATTCGTTGTTTTCTAAAGCCCCACAAAACAAGGTTGTTACCGACATAAATTGCAAACTCCATGCATAATTTTCAATCATCGATACTACTTTCTTGATCTGCATCACTATATGTGTTGATAGCGAAGGTAGGAGATGAATAGCCCATAACCAGGAGTAGAACAAAGATAATGCAAAATTCTTTTAATAGTAGCTCTATGCGAGGCTTTTGGAGAATGCGTAAGTTGTAAAACCTTATTTACCAAGTAGCAAATGTTAGGTTTGTTTAAAGACAAATATTGCAATCCAATGATGTTCCTATATTGCTTCATATCAACAAAAGAGTCATTATCATGAGTTGAAAACTTAGTAATAGTGCAAGCTAGAGTTGTAATGCTATTTGTTGGTTCCATTTTGGCACGAGATAACAAATAAAAAATATATTGCATCTATGTTAAAAGCAAACCATTAGGTAGCCATAGTGCCTCCATTCCTAAGAGATAATGTAACTGGCCTAGATCCTTGAGACCAAAGTGTGTTTAAAGAGTAGCAATAACATTTGCAATAAAGATAGGAGACAAAATGTTTTGATATTACCCATATTATAATAGAAAAGTGAAGGATCAGTTTTAAAGCTTTTGAACTCAATTGAAAGAAGTACTATAGTCAAGCATTTAAACCATTATCGTAGGGCTTGTTTCAATCCATAGAGATATCGATGTAACTTACCACTAAAACTTTATATTTTTCTGTGTTAATTTAGTTAAAGAAGTAATACAAAAAAAATCTTTTACAAACCGCTTGTAATATTTTGTTAGACCCATAAACTCTGAATCTCTATCATAGATATTGGCCTCAGATAATGGAACACAACTTAAACCTTTTCCTGATCAAGTCTTACACCATTACAAGAATTTAGGAAATTATTGATGAAATTTAGAAACAAAAATTATTTCATCGTTAAATATCAATGGAATTATGATGGAAGGAAGAGAAATTAATGTTAAAAATATACTGACATATTAGCAATAGACATACGTCACTATTTACTGATTGAAAATGTTTTATCGGTAAATTTTAACTCCAAAGCTTGGCGGAAACATATACTGACAGACATAATCCAAAAAGTCATGTCAAAACTTAGCACTTATGTGTTCGTTGATAATTTGTCAGTAAATATTTATTGACAAATTTATCGATAAATTTCTTAATTTAACGTGGCATATTCGTCAACAATTTTTATTCATAGTATAACTCTTTCTTCTTCTTCTCTCGGACACCCTCTCTCTCTCTCAAGCTCCCCCACTCTCTTGAGCCTTATTTTGCCAACCCCTCAACACCTTCTCCATTGCTGCTCACCATAAATGTAAATATCTCCCTCTCTCACTTTGTATCTTTCTATCTCTCTCCCTTTCAATCAATCTATCTCTCCCTCTCCCTCTCATCTATGGCATGATAACCCCAAAATGGGGGCTTTGACAGTCCCAAAATGGGAATTTTTTTTTGTCAAAGAAATTATTTATTTTGGTGGAAAATTATGTGTTGTTGGTTAACTGTGTAATTCATGGAATTATTATGTTCTTGTCATTGAGAAAATTATGTGATTGACGAAATCTGTGATTGGAAAAATTCTGTAATTGAGTAAATTTTGTATGGTTTGATGGAATTTTTGCTGGTTAAAATGAAAATGTAGTATGTAATTTTTTTAATTCTGTAATTGGAAAAGTTATTTTAATTTCTATAATTTTGTTAATTTTTGTGAATTGGAAATTTTTGTTGATTTGTAATTGACAAATTATGTAATTTTTTTGTTAAATTTTGCAATTTTTTTTATTGGAAATGCTGTGATTGGGAATGAAATCATGTGATTGAGAATTTTTGTTAATTTCTATAACTATGTTTTTTTTATTTGGTGAAATTTTATTGATTTCTAGTAATTTTGGAATTGAGGAATTATTATGTAATTTTTTGTTAAATTCTGTAATTTTTGTTAATTTTGTTAGCTTGTTAATTATGTAATTTAGTGGAATTTTGTTGTTAAAATTTGGAAGTTTTGTTAATTTTATATTATGTTAATAAATTTTGTGACTATTGATTATATTTTTTGGTATTTTGTGGATTGATGTAATGAATTTGGTGTTATTTGTAGAATTTTATTATGTAGAATTTTTTTTTAATTTTATAATGAATTATATAATGAATTTTGTAAATTAGGTGTTATGTGGACAATTTTATTTATTTTGTTAATTTAATGAAGTTTATAAATTTAATAAAAATTTAGAGTACATGTTGTAAATTTTGTAATTTATTGTATATGTTTTAAATTGTGTAAATTTAGTAGAAATTTATTGTAAAATTTGTAAATTGTGTAATTTAGTGTAAATTTATTAAAATTTGAAAATTTAATATAAATTTAGTGAAAATTTTATAATTTATTAGTATAAATTTTATAAATTTAGTGTAAAATTAAGTAACTTTCATAATTTAGTGTAAATTTAGTAAATTATGTGAATTTAGTGTAAAGTTATTAAATTTCATAATTTTAGTGTAACTTTTATAAATTTTTTATTTTAGTGTAAATTTAGTAAATTTTACAAATTTAATGTAAATTTTCTAAAATTTGTAATTTTAGTGCCAATGTATTAATTTAATAAAATTTTACAAAATTTATAACTTTATATTGAATTTTAGTAATTTTGGTCTAAATTTAGTGTAAAATTTAGTAATTAGTGTAAATTTTTTAAATTTAGTAATTTTACTATAAATTTTATAAATTTGTTAATTTAGATATGATAATTTTGATATTATTATTTAGTGAATTTGTGTAATAATGTAATATAGAATGAATTATTATAATATTGTAAATTTTAGTGAATTTTAAGAATATTGTAATTTTCATAATATTCTTTTTTGTGTAGATTAAGTGAATTTGTGTAATAATTATGTTGAACTAGGTTGGTCAAACCTAAGTCAATACTCTATTTTGATTTTGACAATGTAAATTGATATGTTCTAACATCAATTTTAAGTGTTGATTTTACAAATTCTTATATAGGTTTGCATTATAAGTTGAATGGAAGTCTAAGTCTCAAAAATTGTAAGTGGCATCCTAATTCATGGTCACGAATTAGGATATTGTAACTGCTAGTTTGCAAAAGGATGAACTAAGTTGAAATAGACGAATTTGCAGTGTACGTCACATTCACCATCTCAACCACGTTTTTTGTACTTGCTTGGAGAGAATCAAGTCCTCAACCAGAGTGTGCCAAATGTCCCGAGGAATTGTAGGAAGATCAAAATTCACTAGCACAAAATATTGGTCGAGATTTTGAATTGTTGAAGCTACATTTCCATGACAAATAGAAGAATTCACAATGACAATCGTGTCCAATGAGAGTAAAATTGCGACTGTGAATTTCACTTTGACTCAGGGACATAACGACTATTTTTCTGAGAGAACAAATGAATGTGTGCTACATGGACTAGTTGTTAGATACGAACGAGATTCTCTACTGCAAATCTAGCAAATTTAGTACAATAAGAGAAATCGCGACCGCGGATGTCTAGTTACAACCGCAAATAGTGTCTAACAAACATTTAATGCAAGATCTGCTTAATATACCTTAGAGATTTAGGCATAGTTTTATATGTAACATCGCTTTGGTGAATATTGCCTATAAATACTCCACCAAATGGAATCAAATGCAAGAGAATAACATTTAATATAACAAAACTCTTGCAATTTTGTTTCTCAATCTTTGAACATTCAATTTCTTGTTTGTAAGTTGTTATTGTTTGGTGTGAACATTAAACACTATTGGGATTAAGGTTCGAGAGTTAGCCATTATTGTAAAACTCTTGTTTAGATTAAGTGTGAGCCTGTGAAAACAATTGTAAGGTTGTGTATGAGTCTTGAAACACGAAATGTAAGGTTGGGTGTGAGCCTTAAAACACAACATGTAAAAGTTAGGTGTGAGCTTGAGAAACACCATTTAATGATAGTGAAATACCTAATAAGAAGTATTGGGGAGTAGATGTAGGGTTTGTTTACACTAGAACCACTATAAAATATTGTGTCTTCTATCTTCTCCTAGTTCTTCTATTTTCTTCTCAATAAACCTTACCTCCAAATTTTTAAATTTTTCACCAATTTAACCCCCTTCTTGGTGTTTAAGGGCTAACAAGTGGTATCAGAGTAAAGTCTCAATCAAATTGTTAATTGTGTGAGAAAAGATCAATGACACAGAAAGGAATCCACACTCATCTAATATGCGACTTTGATGGAACTGACTATACTCATTGGAATCGAATGGAAATCTATTTGGATAGTGATGTGATGGATCTTTGGGATATAGTAGCAAAAGAATGGAAGCCTCCTATAAAAATGGTTTTTGGGTGCAAATGCTACATTCTTCATACTAAGGACAACCTTTTAAATTTTACTTCAAAAACTAATGAAGGCATCTTTCTTAGCTACTCCACATTTAGTAAAGCTTATATGATATTTAATAAGTACTATGGTTGTTGAAGAGTTTATGAATATTGTATTGCATTTGATGGATCTAGTAAACTTAATCTTTGAAAAGATTCTCTTATTAATAATCTTATAGGTGACTTTAAAAAGTTGGAACTTGATTCAACTCCAAGGGAAATTGTTATTGATCTTAAAGATAACAAGCCATCATAAGAAGTTGAGGAGTCTAAACCACAACAAGAAGAAAACCAAGCTCTAGGACTACCCAAGGATTAAAGATTCTCCAAGTATCACCCTAAGGTCTGGTTATTGGGGATACATCTAAGGGTTCGAGTTCTAATATCAATTACATGTATTAGATAATAATCTTGCATTTGATTCTCAATTTAAGCCAAAATCTCTTGATAAGGCTCTTAATGATGAGAGTTGAGTGATTACCATGCAAGAGAAACTCGACCAATTTGAGAGAAACAAAGTATAAGAACTTGTTTTTAGGCGTACAAAACACCTGATTGTGGGATGCAAATTGGTGTTTAGGAATAAGTTAGATGAACAAGGTTATATCATTAAGAACAAAGCTAGATTGGTTGCAAAGGGTTACAACCAATAGGAAGGTATTGATTATGATGAAACCTTTGCCCCCATAGTAAGATTAAAGTTCATTAATATTCTTTTAGCATATGCATGTCACATGAATTTTAAACTTTTTCAAATAAATATGAAGAGTACATTTTGAATGGTTTCATTAAAGATGAAGTCTATGTAGAACAACCTACAGGTTTTAAGTTTAATGCTTTTCCAAATCATGTTTTCAAATTAACTAAAGCCTTATATGATTTAAACAAACTCTAAAAGCGTGGTATAAAAGGCTTAATTCATTTCTTTTATAAAATAATTTTGAAAAAGGGAAGATTGATACTACTTTATTTATCAAAAGGCACAATAAAGATACATTCATTGTAAAAATATATGTGGATGACATTATATTTAGTGCTATTAATGAATCTCTTTGTGAAGATTTTGCTAAGTGTATGACTAGGGAAATTAAGATAAGCATGATGGATGAGCTTAAGTTCTTCCTTGGTCTTCAAATCAAGCAAACCAAAGAGGGCATCTTCATCAACCAAGACAAGTACACAAAGGATCTACTAAAAAGGTTTGGCATGGATGCAAAGAAGCAAAGACTCTAATGAGTGCAACTATCAAGCGAGACCAATATGAATTGGGTAAGCTTATTGATGAAAGAAGTATAGAGGTATGATTGGCTCTCTCTTCTATCTTATCCCATCTAGACCCAACATCATGTTTAGTGTTTGTTTATGTGCTAGGTTTCAATCTTGTCCTAAGAAATCTCATTTGAATACTGTGAAAAGAATTATTAAGCATTTACATGGAACATTTCTTTTAAGACTATGGTATCCTAGGAATTAATCCTTTAGTTTTCTTGGATATTTGGATACGGATTATACCGTCAATTTATTAGATAAAAAAAGCACTTTGAAACTTGCTAATTTATAAGAGAATGTTTAGTTTCTTGGTTTAGTAAGAAACACATTTTGGTTGCCTTATCTGTTGCTAAAATGTAATATGTGGCGGGGGTTATTGTTGCACCCAAATTGTTTGGATGAAACAACAACTCAAGGATTATGACAAAGTTGTTAATCACATTCCCATCAAATGTGACAATATAAGTGCAATAAATCTTTCAAAGAATCTCATTCAACATTAAAAAAGAAAGCACATAGACATTAAATATCATTTTCTTAGAGATCATGTCCAAAATGCTAATGTAGTGTTAGAATTTATTGACACCAATTACCAATTTGCAAACATTTTCACTAAACCCTTTAATAAATAAAGGATGAACTTCATCAAAAGGGAACTAGAGATGGCTAATGAAAGCTCCCTAGGGTGAAAATTGATCTCAATTTATGTATGTCATTCCTTTTTCATCAATATTGATTCATTAGTTGATATGATTAGTAATTGTTTGATAAATTTGTGTGTTGTATGGTTTGGATGTGTTAATTCGTAGTGTAATTATGCTATTCAATGGCAAATTGCTTGAATTAATCATCATAATATTAATTTGATCACATCTAGTATGGGTTAATTCTTATTTGTTATTGATTTTTGGAGTGTCTTGTAATTCATAACTAGTATTATCTATTTGCGGTCGCTATTTATAGGTACACCTCAAATTCCTTCACTTTTATCAATTTGCTATCTTGAATTTAAATCGCCATCATAAAATTTTCAAATTTTTTTTATTGTTGACTTCGCTGATTTACAATAAAATTCTATCAATCACTCAAGATTTCGTAATTAATAGTTGCGATAAGGCAGCGACGATCATGAATTCAGGTAATTGCTGGGCATTAACTGATTTGACAGTCAAATAGTGCCCACTTCTCATTTAATGCATTTGTTACTATTTTTCTACTATTTTTACTCATTTCTTTGCCTATTTAAGCTATCTTTACATTTCTTTATTCCACTTTTCTAATTTTCTTCATCAATCATCATCTTTCTTCTCAATCTTGTTCAACTTCTCCTAAATTCACCTTTTATGGAACCCTAAAAGATTATTAGAGCAAAATAGGATAAGGCAATTGCCTAAGCTTAAAGCTCTCCTCCCCTCTATCTAATGAAAGGGATCACCAAAAAAGAAAAGGAGACATTCAAATCCAACTAAAAAAAAATCATCTAACTAAATAAAATTCCATCCACTTTCCTTTTAGAGTCTTTTGGCATCAAGGATGAGATTCATGCCTTTCTTTTCAACCTTGGTTGGAATAAGATCATATTCAGAGATGAACCAGGATATGAAGAAGTTGTCTTAGAGTTTATGTGCACCGTAACCTTGAGTCGAAGGGGCTAATCAAAGGCAGATTGGTATGGGATAGTTTTTAGGGCTTTTAGAGACCATTATTTCATAACCTTTTGCTCAACTTTCTTTTCTTTTTAACCTTCAAATTAGAGATAACATTTCATTCATTTTCACTGCACTTGACATCATTTAGGCAGAATTTTAGTTTGATATTTTCTATTGAGACCAAACATGACCCTCATAAATTGGATTCTCCACTAAATCATCACATTTTCCATCAATGATAGGGGTGATAGAAATGAGAAAGTCTCCCAAAAGGACCTAACATTTCTTTTTTATCTTACCAAAAACCAACTAATCCAAACAGGAAGATATCTTTTAGATCAATTGATCCATATCCTCCCAAAACTTTGTTGACCTGCCCTATTTGATCAATTGCAAAGCCATCCATCCTGACATATATGTGCACACCTTTGGATCAATTGGGACCAAAAAATAAGAAACTACCATGCTTCTAAGAGGAAAAGGCTTTTGATTGAGGAACCTACCAAAGAAGCCATTCCATCTCCTAAACCAAAGGAAAAGCCTAAAGCAAAACCTTATTCCATCTCTCTTTCTTCAATCAACAAAAAACTAGATAAGGTGATGAGGATGCTCAAGAGAAGATTTCTTTTATATCTCACCTTCACAATGATTTAATAGATCTTCAAGAGAAGGTGGGTATAACTCCTTGTCATCTTATTGACTTTGAGGAATTTTATGATATTTAAGAGGAAGAAGAAGATAAAGAAGAGGAAAAAGAAGACAAAGAAGAGGAGGGAGATGAGATATAAGAAGGAGGATATGAAGAAATTGCAGATAGTGATGACAATGATGACATATCTCCTACTTTCTAGTTTTTATACTTAGGCTTATAATCCTTTTCTATTTGTGTTCTTTTCATTTTTTTTTTCTTATGTTTGGCCTAAGTCATGTGATTAAACTTTTTTGTTTGACTGGTGTTCTTTATTTTATTTAATATAATATTTGTTTAAATCTTGTTCCTTCTATTATTGCTTAAATACTATTTTTATTTGCATGATTATACTTATCCCTTTAATTATAATTCTTTTTTATCTTAACAAAGGGGGAAAGTGAACTTGCATGTTATAATTAAGGGAGAGTATGAATTGAGGTGGAGCATTTCAAGTGTTTAATTGCATTTCAACAAGTTTAAATTGTTAAACATTGTTAACCATCTCAACTTCACATTTATGTATTCTTTATCCTTTGCAAAATCAATCTAAGTTGACGAATAAAAAAGGGGGTGATTTTGTGAATCAAGCAAATTTAGTACAATATGAGAAATTGCGGCCACGAATCCCTAGTCACGACTGCGAACAATGTCTGAAAAGTATTTAATGCAAGATCTACCTAGTATACCTTAGAGATTTAGGCATAGTTTCATATGTAACATCTCTTTAGTGGTTGTTGCATATAAATGCTCCACCATATGGACTTAAATGCAAGAGAATAACATTAATATAATAAAACTCTTCCAATTTTATGTCTCAACATTTGTACATTCAATTTCTTTTTTGTAAGTTGTTGTTTAGTGTGAGTATTAAACACTATAGGGATTTAGGTTTAAGAGTTAGCCATTATTGACAAACTCTTGTTTAGGTTAAGTGTAAGACTGAGAAAACACTTGTAAGGTTATGTGTGAGCCTTGAAACACAAAATGTAAAGTTGTGTGTAAGGTTGTGTGTAAGTCTTAAAACAAAAAGTGTAAAAGTTGGGTGTGCGCTTGAGAAACACTATTTAGTAATAGTGAAATACTCAATAGAACGTATTGGAAAGTGGATGTAGGGTTTGTTTACACCTGAACCATTATAAAATCTCGTGTCTTTACTATTCTCCCACTTCTATTTCCTTCTCAACAAATATTCCCTTCAAATTTTTAGATTTCCAACCAATTCAACCCTCTTTTTTAATGTCTAAGGGCCAACAAATTACAATGTGTTACAATGTGTGTAATATTTCATTTACATTGTAGTTTATAATTTTTATTTTGTATTTGTAATTAGGTTGAAATATTTTTTAGTTCAGTTTGGAAACTCTCAGTCTGCTCCCACTATGCCATTTAATCCTATAACTCCTCAGTCTGCTCCCACTATCCCATTAAATCCTTCATCATTTAGAGGTCTAGCTATGGTATCGAATCTTGATCAGACATACTTAGTTCTTACTCTTAAGTTATGACCTTGGACTTCTTTATAGCATGATAGGTATGTAATAATTAATTTCTTGTAATTTATTTATTAATTATCGAATGAACTATAATTTTTTTAGTAGCTTGCATCCATCTAATAGATGCTCTCGTACATGCCTAAAGATTTTCAAATAGAAGATCATCTAGATGGCTACACCTAGAAAAAGGTCACACATTCTGTAAAGATCTTCTACTGATTAGGAGTTCAAGGTATGTAATATTTTTAACTTAGAGTTTAATATTTATGAATTATTTAATTTTATTTATTCACTAACTTTTTTATCTTTATTATTATTATTACATAAGTAGTTTTAGTGGATCAAGTGATCGACACCTTGGTTCAAATAACCTTCTTTAAGGAGGTTGCATCATGCTACGAGGATGTGCTTCATGATTTGAAGCATAAGGGCAAAGAAACTTGGGTGCCTAATAAGGCCTGAGATTACTGATAGACACAATGGGGTTCTTCCTAGGGGTGAGCAAAACCGAACCGAAACCGAAAAATCGAACCGAACCGAGTGAATTTGGTCTATTTGGTTCGGTTTTAAAGTAAATTCGGTTCGGTTCGGTTTAAAAAAATTCGGTTTTCGGTTCGGTTTAAAATTGAGAAAACCGAATAAACCGAAATTGTGGGATTTTTTTTAAATTTGAGTTTAAAAAACTAAAAATAAATTATTTTATATAAGATAAAAAAAGTCCAACAACCCATTGAGCCCAAACCGAAAACCGAACCGAACCAAACCGATTTTTTTCAGTTCGGTTTGAATTTAAACTAAATTCGGTCTATTCGATTTTCATAAATTCGGTTCGGTTTGAACCGAACCGACCGAATGCTCAGCCTTATATCTACATATATATATAAATATTATATATATATATATATAAATATATTATATTATATATATATTATATATATATATATATATATATATATATATATATATATATATATAGCCAAAAACCCCAAGTTATTTTACTTTAGCTTTCTTTGTGCTTGTGCTCTTTCTCTTTATCTGTATCTCTTTGCTTTTGCTATTTTCTATGATTGTCATTTGCATTATTTATCAAACACCTAACCCAATGGCACCCAAAAGTGAAAAGACCAAAAGGTATAAATAACTTGCAAGGAAAACCCTTAACCCTTCTACTCGAGTTCAAAAACTGAAGAAAACCTAGCCTCGATAATCTGTCAATAGAAGAAAAGGTCAAGTGAACCTTCATATACTCCTCAATCCTTATAAAAGGCCAAGGTAGTTTTAAAATCAAAAGGGAAAGGAAAAGAATAGAAACAGAGCAATCTCCACACATTGCCTATAAATTCCATCTCAAGATGGACTTGGAAAAAGAATTGGCTCTAAAGCTTCTCAAGAGACATCTAAGAGGAGGCAAATTCTTTAAATGCTCGAACATTCAAAAGTGTGGATTGACAGAGCAACTAGATGAGCTAATGACAACGATAGGGTAGGAACTCTTCTGTCACATCAAGAAGCCCTCCTATCTAGAGCTAACAATTGAGTTCTTGACAACTCTAGAGTATTATTTCTCATCCATAATTTGTAAATCCTTTAGAGAAAGTTTTCATTAGTTTAAAAAGATCTTTACCGATCTAAATCATCTTTGTGAAAGGTTTAAGGTAGTACATGTAAACTACTTTAGGAAACGATTTTAGTAGCACTTGGAAGTCTATTTGTAATGGCTTTGTAATGCTCATAAACTACTTATGTAAAGGTGATTGATAGCACCTGGAATCTATCTTGATAATGAAAGTCTCTAGTGGAAGACTAGAGGAGAGGAAATAGGTAGGGTTGTGTCGAACCTCTATAAATTGGTTGTCTATTTCTCTTAATTTTTGCATATATTTATTGTTGAGCTCTATTTGTCATTGCCCTATTCAACCCCCTTTCTAGGGCATTAAGGGATAATAAGAGACATTTAAGTGGAAATGGGAATGAATCACCATAGATTTTGTTCACAGGTTACCTAAGACTCAAAGACAAAATGATGTAGTTTGGATTATTGTCGATAGATTAATGAAATCAACTCACTTTTTAACTATCCAATAGGGATGTGCCTTAGAACGTTTAGCTAAGGAGCATGTGAAGGAAACCATGAGATTACTTAGGGTTCCAATATTGATTGTATCAGATAGATATTTGAGGTTCACTTCTAGATTTTGGCAAAGCTTATAAAATGTTTAGCCATTAAATTGAAATTTAGCACAACCTTCCACCTTCAGACTGATGGATAGTATGAGAGGACCATTTAGACACTTAAGAACATGTTTAACGCATGCATCATAGAGTTTAGAGGTTCTTGGGATGATTACATACCTCTCATGGAGTTTGCATATAATAACCACTTCCATAGTAGTATTGGCATGACACCATATAAGGCTTTGTATGGTTAAAAATGTAGAAGTCCTATTTACTGGGATGAAAAAGGCATGAGAGCACTTAAAGGATTGAAAATAGTACAATATATAGTTAGGAAGGTGAAAATTATGAAAGAAAAGTTATAGGTTGAACAAGATAGACAATAGTTATTTTGATCAATGCCAAAGAGAAAGAAATTATTGAGAAAGTGTTTTTAAAGGTTTCACCTTAAAAAGGGGTGATTAGATTTGGAAAGAAAGGTAAACTTAGTCCAAGGTATATATGTCTATATGAGATTTTGGAGAAGGTTGGACCATTGGCCTACAAACTTGCACTCCCTTTAGAGATGGCACAGATACCTAATGTATTCCATGTAAGTATGCTCTGAAAAAACTAATTAGATCCCTCTCATGTACTTAGAGATTCAGAACTTGAGATTTTTAAAGACTTGAGCTATATGGAGGATCCAATTGAGATTATGGGATTTAAGACTAAAACCCTTGGAAATAGGAAAATAACATTGGTAATGGTATTATTGAGAATCATGGAGAAGGGTAAGCCACGTTGGAAACTAAGAAGCATATAAGGAAACACTACCCTCACTTATTTACAAGTGTCGAACTTCTAGACGAAATTCTTTAAGGGTGGAGAATTGTAATATCCCTACCTTATCATTTCCTGTGTCATTACATACACATTGCATGGTAGCATAACCTATATTATTAAACTTACATATATCATGATATTTGGAAAGTGATTAAATATAAGGGCATATTTGGATAATAGGATTTGATTGCATATGTTATGATAATTTAGTGTACGAATTAATTAATTAGTGTGGAGGATTCAGGGTAAAATTAAATAAATGATAGAATTATAAACTAAAGTGAAAAATAAAAAAAACTAATTATACAAATCTAAAGAATTAGAAATAGAGGGGTCAAATGTGGGAACTAAGGAATAAATTCATAATAAGAAAAAAGTAATATTAGGTGGCAAAAGGGGAAATTAACACTTAAAAGAAAAAAGTAATGGGTAGAGACTCTTCCTCTCCATTCTCAGCAAAGGAATTAGGAGCTTCTTTTCCACAGGTCCACTTAAAATACAAAAGAAAAAGAAAAAGGAGAGGTGTTGACGCATGGTTCATTTCCTCAAAAAATTAAAAGAACTTAAGATTATAGAAACTATAAAGGAACTATTAAAAGATCACCAAGTTAAGGAAGCAAGAAAAAAAATTGAAGAAGATAATACCCATTTGCTTCAGTTGAGACTTTTAGAGGTAAGATTTAGGTTTTTGTAAATTAATCTTCATCTTTTTCTTTCTTTGAATTAAAAGAGGCTTAATTAGTGGAACTAGAGAAATTCCTCTGATTTATGTGAAATCTATCTTCTAAGCATGTTCAAATAAGTATATCTAACATGAATAGAAAAGGACATTTAAATTGGAACTCACCCATGATAAAATGATAAGAAAATGGGAAGTAAAACCTGGGTTACTTTATTTCTAGAGCATAAAGTTGCACCTAAGATTTCATAGAGTTAAAAGAGGAATTGGAAAAAGTACATAACATAATACTTGTATGTTTTGGTCTCATTTAAATGTTTGTAAATGAATTTCTCAATTTAACTAGTATTATAAAAGTTATGATAGAATTATTGGTGCTAGTTTGAGTATTATATTTAATGATGGCCCAATTTTATAGATTAAATTTGATGACTTTAGAAACTAAACTAGGCTAAGGTTAAAACATGGAAAATGCTTAATGATGAGTGAAATTTCTTACAAATTAGTTTTGTAATTGATTATATACGTTGAGAATTATACTAAGAGATGTGAATCTTACTCAGAGTGGGGCGACATAAGACAGATTGGAATATAAAATTTTATAATAAATTGTACGTACATATTTAGAATTGAATTTTATATATGTGACAATCTCAAATGTCTAGTTTGAGTAGGAAAAAGTATTAACTCATTTGGATAAACAGAGCTTGAGATATGAACAAACTAGAGCAACAAGGTCAAGTTAGATTGTACACACTTAATCATGAAATGAACTAAGGAAATGAAATCTAGATTTTCATACTTTCTTATTGCATAAATTGAATAATGAGTTTCATGGGTTTAGAAAGGGAATTTTAAGAAAGTAAAAACATAAAAGTTGTAAGTATTTACCTAAGCTGATTAACTTTAAAATGAGGTTACATTTAGTGAAGAATTGGGTGAGATATACTCAATTTACTAGGGTTGTTTATCATGAAATTTTGCAAAAAAATAGGTTTTAATTTTAAACAGATAAGACTTAGAATTTAACAGAGATCTAATGAAGCTAAAAAGGGGAGTTAACTAAGCTTGGAATAAAACTATAGGTAAGAAAAGTATATTCATGTGGATTAAGAAATAATAATTGTGCATATATATATATATATAAGCATAAGTTTAGCATCAATGTGTTTGATAGTAAGACAATGATTTGCTTATTTAATATGTGTGACTAATAATCGACTTATAAAGTAGGAATGTAAGTCTAGAAATAAATGACTCTAAATTTAAATAACTTATAGTTAAACTTTGAGAGCATCTATAAGGCTTAAGGAAAATGAGAACCACATGGTTGTTGCTTTAATATATGCATAGTCATGTATGAATGGTGATTTGAAATACTTGAATTAGTTATGATTGCAAATTATATGCATATGAGGTGACCAAATCACATAAATGCTTTTTCAATGAAATGTGAAGCGAACTTGATGTTGAGCACTGAAAAGAGTTGTGACCATGTTGATAACTTACAAGTTCCATTCTAATTTAATGATCTAACTGTTTTTATCTACATGTCCTTAATATGTTTTATATATATATATATATGATCCTTAGGATCTTTAATTTATTTGTCATTAGCTAGTGTCTATCACAGTCTTTCATGACTGTTTTGTTTTTGGAATTCTTAAGGTGCGATTATCTAACTTGGTCACAATATAATAAAAAGTAAATGGACTCATACTTATTGGCCTAGGGCACCAAGAAGGAGAGTTGAATTGGTGGTTGATTAAAAATTAAAATGAAAGATAAATGTGTTTAAGAAGTTGTGAAGGAGAAGAGAGAAATTGACACAAGTGTTTATAATGGTTCGAGTGTTAACAAACCCTACATCCACTCCTAATTCTCTACAATTGGGTATTTTACTCAACTCAATTGGTGTTTCCAAGCTCGCACCAACTTTTTACAACTTGTGTTTATGGCTCACACAAGAAACATTCCACCTTGTTTTTTCTAGGCTCAAACAAAAACCTTTCACAAGTTTTTTGTAAGCTCACACTAAAACCTCTCATAAAAGTTTTTACTTTAGGTTTACTTACAACCTCTTTACAATCTTGTTTATTGCCCATACTAAATAATCAACTACACATAAATGAGAATGAAAGATTGAGTAGTAAATTGGCAAGAGTTTTGTTACAAATTAATGAATTATTTTGCATTTACATATGTTTGGTGGAGTATTTATAGCTCATATCCACTAAAGAGACGTTGGTCTAAAACTATCAATAAATCTCCAAGATATGCTAGGCAGATTTAGCATTAAATGCTTGCCAGGTGGAAGTCGCGGTCGCGAATTTCCAATTTACATTAAGAAACTGAAAATTACAGTGAAAAGCCTTGTTTGAGTTTAATGGCTAGTTTGTGTGTCAGTTGTCCATTAGTTGTCTAGTAAAATATAGTCATTACATTCTAATAACTATCAAAAATTACGATAGCTAGATAACTATGTCTTGGGCAACTGAGACCTTGAATTCCTCTATTTGGTGAGAAAGCTACAACTCCTTGAGTCGTGGTTGCTGCCTAATATTCGCCCTCGTGATTTTTTATCTTCAACGGATACCTAGGACACTTGGCACACTATGGTTGTGGCTTTGGTTCCCTCCTTTATTACTATGAAAGTCGCAGTTGCAAATCTTAGTGCGACACCCATCGCGAATTCCTCTATGACTTAAGCTCACTTTCTTCGGCTAGGTCTACATTGCGAATTTCATTCATCCTTATGGCTGATTCGCAGTCGCAATTTATAATATACACACTGCGAATTTGGATGAACTTTACAAGGTTGGAGATTTTGAATTCCATCTAACTTCTAATGAAAAAACTAACTTATAATCTGCAAAACAACATTAAATGAAAGTATTAGTACTGATCAATCTCTATTGTCAAGATCAAAAGAGGTTCATGACTTAGGTTAAACCAACCTAGTCCAATAATCTTTCCCATTTTTGGTTTTGACAACTTAGATTGATCTTAAGGGAAAATAAATACATGAGTTGTAAAATTGGGATGGTGAATGATTCAATGAATACTTAAAAAATTTCAAGATAATGATTAAAGTAAAATTCTAAGTATGAGAGATAAACAATACTCCTTCTCAAAGTATGAGAGACAAATAATAATCCCCCCTCAACTTATGCTTTTCTCTTACAAACTATTTTCTCCATACAATTCTCTCCTTCTTTGGTAAGATCAAAAAAGGGTGAATGGAGAAGATCAAATAACATACATAAAGATGAGATAAATTGATCATAAGGAGCAAATATTAACTCATAGAATCATAAAAATTGCAATCAATATTTGACTCATATAATCAAAAAAATTGCAATCACATATAGCAAATACCAATCAAATAGCATAGGAAACAAAGAATTTCAAATTCAAACACTTTTATTTATTAATTAGTTGTGGGATCAACAACTATACATCAAAGATTTAAACAAGGAAAAGAAAAAAATTTATAAGATTAGAGAACTGTCATCACCTCTAGAATCATCTTGCTCTTCATTGTCGCCTCCTCCTTCAGATTTGTCTTCATCTTCAACCATTGGGTTGTCATCCTCCTTCGATGTGTCGTCATATTTGGCAAAATTGGGAAGATAGTAGGGAGGAACACCCATCTTCTCTTACAAGTCCACCATGTCACTGTGGAGGTAGGAAATGAGAAGAAATCGTCTCTTCAACATCCTCATCACCTTATCTAGCTTTCGATTGATGATGGTAAGAGAAATTTTTGTCTTAGATTTTAGTTAAGGAGGTGGGACTAGTATTGCTCCTTCTTCAATGACAACTCTTTTTCTCTTAGAGGCTTGGGAAGTTTCCAGCTTTTTGGCCCCAATAGCACCTAAAGTATAGGCATAGGAGTCCAGATGAATGGCTTTAACATTGATAAGATAAGGGAGGTCTAGAAAATTTTGGGAAAGAAGGAATTTCTTAGTGAGGAATTTTTCATTTTCCTCATTAAGAGCACCAACAAATCTGTAGATGGCAGTTACATGGGAAGGAAGGAGAAATTAGCTCTTAGGTTTAGTGCTTATGATCAATTGATTCACAAGATAGCAACCAGATTGGATAGATTTATTTTTCACAAGACAAAAAAGGAAAGCAAGGTCCTTTTTTTCGTTACCATTACCTCTAGCATTAATAGAAAAGGTGATGATACAATGAAGTAACCAAAAAAGAAGGGTTTTGATGTATTTAGCTAAAGAAGTTTTAGGATCATGTTTGGTCTCGATTGAAACTTCAGACCAAAATTCAGAGTAAATAACATCAAGTGCAGAGATAATGAATAGAATGTTATCTCCGACTTGAAGATGAAAGAGGTTGGATAATTGTTCAAAGTGATAAAATAAGGATCCCCAAAAGCTTAAAATACTAACCCATATTGTCCGGCGCGAGATTCAGATTTGTGACTAAGAGTTACAATACATATGAATTCTCTCACAATCTCTTCATATCCGGGTTCATCATGAAAGATGAATTCGTTCCATCCCAAATTAGAGAAATGCATGAATCTCATCTTTGATCCCCTAAAGACTCTAGAAGAAACGTAGAAGGAATTTTATTTAAGAGGATGATCTTGGATACGTTGGCCTTGTAGTGATCCTTCTCCTCCTTTGTAATTCCTTTCATCTGATGTAGGGCTGGTGGTCCAAAACGTTAGGCCACTGCTTTGCCCTTCTCTGCTTTTGAATTGATTTGTAGACCAAAGAAAAACTTGAGCTCTTCTATCATGCTCATCTCGAATTCCCTAGTCATACACTTAGCAAAATCCTCATAAAAAGATTAATTAGTAGCACCAAAAATGATATCATCAATATAGATTTGTACTATTAGTGTATCATGTTATTGCCTTTTTACAAATAAAGTTGTGTCCATCTTTCCCTTTTCAAAATCATTTTTCAAAAGAAAAGAGTTAAGTCTTTCATACCAAGCTCTTGGAGCTTATTTCAAACCATATAAGGCTCTCTTCAATTTATTGACATAATTTGAAAAACTATGTGATTCAAAACCAAAAGGTTGTTCAACATAAACTTCCTTCTCAACAATTCTATTTGGAAAAGCACTTTTGACATCCATTTAGAAAAGTTTAAAATTCCCATGGCATGCATAAGCTAAAAGAATCCTAATGACCTCTAACCTTGCAATGGGGGCATAAGTTTCATCATAGTTTATGTCTTTCTCTTGATTGTAATCTTTTGCAACCAATCTAGCCTTATTTCTAGTGATGAATCCTTGCTCATCTAACTTTTTCCTAAACACCCATTTATAACTTACAATTGGGTGTTCTTTGGGCCTAGGAACAAGTTCCTATACATTATTTCTCTCAAATTGGTTGAGTTTCTCTTGCATAACAATCACCCAACTTTCATCATTAAGAGCCCCATCTATAGATTTTAGCTTGAATTGAGAAACAAAAGCAAAATTGTTATCTAAAAGGTTGAGTTAAAATCTAGTGCTTGCACCTTTTGAAGAATCACCAATGATTAAATCTTTGGGGTGATGCTTGGAGAATCTCTAATCTTTGAGTAGATCTTGTTTTGGCAATGCTTCTTGTTGATGTTGAGGATCCTTGTCCACTCTTGATGACTTGTCCTCATCCTTATCTTTGTCTTCCTCTCTTGTAGTATGTTTCAATTTCAATTTTTTAAAATCATCTACAAGGTCATCAACAAAAATATCTTTCCCAAGATCAAGTTTACTAGATTCATAAAAAACAACATGCATAGACTCTTTAACAACCATTGAACTTTTATTAAAGACTCTATAGGCCTTGCTAGAAGTGGAATAACCTAAACATATAACACTTATTAGTTTTTGAGTCAAATTTTCCAAGATTATCTTTAATGTTCAATATATAGCACTGACATCCAAATACTCTTATGTATGATATCTTGGGTTTTATACCATTTCATAGCTCATAAGATGTTTTATTCAAAATGGATCTTTTAAAAACTCTATTTGCAATATAACATGAAGTATTAATGGCTTCGACCCAAAAGTAATTTGGTAAAGAATATTCATTGAGTATAGTTCTAGCCATTTCTACTACTGTTCTAGTTTTTCTCTTTACAACACCATTTTGTTGTGGTGTTCTAAGAGTTGAAAAGTTGTGAAAAATCTCATTCTTTTAGCAATAAGATTCAAAAGACTCATTTTGAAATTTCTTTCCATGGTCACTTCTTATAGAAGAAATGAAGTAACATTTTTCATTTTTTGCAAAACTTTTAAAAGCATCAAAGGTATCATACTTATGAGCTAGAAAGGACACCTAAGTAAACCTAGAGTAATCATTAACTAGGATTAATGCATAAAGTTTGCCACCTAAACTAGCACTCCTGATAGGTCATATCAAGTCCATATGTATTAATTGAAGGGGTTTAGATGAACTTACAATATTTTTGGCTTTGAAGGAAGATTGATGTTGCTTCCCCATTTGGCAAGGACCACATGTTTTATCTTTTGAGAATCTTAGCTTGAGAAGACCTTCCACTAGCATTCCTTTTGATGAGCTTTGTAAGAGCTCCATGTTAGCATACCTAAGTCTTCTATGCCATAACCAAGCTTCATTATTAAGAGACATAAGACACTTAAAAGATTGGTTAGCCAAATTGTCTAAGTCAATTAGATAGGTATAATAACCTTTTTATCCACTAATGTGGTAACTTGACATTTTCTAGGGTCAAAGGTGACTTTATTACCTTTATCACACAAATAACTTACACTAAGCAAATTATGTTGCAAGCCATCAACTAACAAAACATCATTAATTAAAAAGCAACCATTCTTACTAATGGTTTCAATGCTAATTACCTTACCCTTGGCATTGCTACCAAATGTGACATTACCACTTTCTTTTTCCTTTAGGGCTATGAATAGTTTCCTATTGCCCGTCATTTGTTTTGAGCATCCACTATCCATATGTCAATCGTTTGATTCATTGGTGCCTGCCAACACCCCTACACAACACAAATAAATTATCTCTTCTTTGGTACCCAAGCATACTTAGGTCATAAGGGGTTATACTTTGAAGGATCTTCCAATTTGAGGTGTACCTTCCTAATATAACAATAAACATTAATGTGTCCATATCTCATGCAATAATGACATTTAAGTTTAGACTTATATGTCTTCCTCCTATGTAATGCATTGGTAAGCGTGGGGGATTTTCTCATACCTATGTGATGTGTGTGAGAACATAAACATGCATGTATGGGTGTATATGTGAATTTTTTATGTGTTGCGATTAACATGCTTTTTATTGTACATGTAAGCATGATTGGCCTTTTTAGAAATAGGCTTTAAGCCATGTTGCACTTTCCCTTTGCCCTTAGGCATTGGGGGTTTAGTGCTTTGGGCACTCTTCTTTCTAACAACCTCGATACTTGAAGTTTGTGATGTTAAGGCTCTAATGAATGTAGTGCGTGTAAGTGTAGAGGTTGAGGCTTCATTGAAGCCTAGACCATGCCTACTTAAGAGAGGCTTTTGTGATACTATGAATGTATCTAAAGCTTCCATACCCTTATGAAATTTAGAGATAGAGCTTCTAAGCTTAATGACTTTTCCTTTTAAAGAGTCATTCTCTTAATGAAGCTAGTGAAGAAGATGATTTGGAAAGATTTTCTATAGATTTTTTAAGTTTTTCATTTGAAGCCCTCAATTCACTTACAAGGCTATTAAGGGATTTATAGTCATCCTCTAATTTTGTCCACTTCCTCTCGTAAGTCTTCATTTATGACTTGTATTTGTCACATTTCATTATGAGAGCTTCTAGAAGATCATTATCAACATTGTCTAAATCATCATATTGAAAATTAGAATGAGATGAAGTGCTTACCTCATTAGGAGAGTCCTCTTGAGCCATGAAGCATTTGTTAGCAATCTCCTCATCTTCACTTGAGCTATCATCCCAAATGGCTTTAACGCTCTTCCTTTTCTCTTTGTCCCTTTTCTTCTTCTTCTTTAGCTTAGGGAAATCATACTTAATGTAGCCTTACTTGTCCCACTCATAGCAAGTGACATCAGTTGATCTTTCTTTGGGATTAGCAGTTGCTTTTCTTGAAGTTACTTCTTTCTTTTCTTCTTCTAATGGGCTCTTTGGTCCTTCTAGAGAGCATTGCAAGTTCCTTCTCCTCCTTGTCACTATCCTTTTAACTTGAGGTTATTTCTACTTCTTTTTCCTTTGAAGATGATTTGAGTGCCAATGTTTTTCTTTTTTGCTTTTCAGATTTTGCTCCTTAGCCTCTCATTTTCTTCATTTTCTCGTCTTTCTTTAAGGCCAACTCATAAATTAAGAGTTTGCCTATCAAAACATTTGTTGGTAGCTTTCTTATTTCCGGGTTCGACTCTTGGATACTATATACTATAGCACCAAATTTCTCAAAAGGTAAAGATTTTAGAACTTTAGAGTTTACCGCATGATTTGTGAGAACCCTATTGAACTTCTTCATATTGGTGACAATAGCTAGGAGTCGATTTGTCATATCTATTATGCTCTCATCCTCCTTCATCATGAATAACTCTCATTCTGTCACGTATATCTCAACTCGGCTGGATTTCACCAAGGTGGTGCCCTCATGATAGTTCTCCAATGCTTTCCAAATGCCATAAACAGTTTGACAATGTTGTACGCTTCCAATTTCTTCTCTTGAGAGAGAACTTATAAGGATTGTCATGACTCTTTTGTTTTTGTCATTGGATCTTCTATGTGCTTCAACCCATTCTTCTATAGGGATTAATTCTTCACTCTCATCTACCACTTTAGTGGGTGACTTCCATTCTTTGGCAACAACATCCCATAAATCCACCACATCAGTGTCTAGATAGATCTCCATCCTATACTTCCAATGAGTATAGTTTACTCCATCAAAATAAGGCTTGAGGTGTGTGTGGATTCTTTATTGTGCCATTGATCTTTACTCACTCAGTTAAGGTTTTTAGTAAGACTTGGCTCTGATACCACTTGTTAACTTAGGTCACCAAGAAGGGGAGGTTGAATTGATGGTTGATTAAAAATTAAAATGAAAGATAAATGTGTTTAAGAAGTTATGAAAGAGAAGAGAGAAATTGATACAAGTATTAATAGTGGTTTAGGTGTTAATAAACCCTATGTCCACTCCCTAATTCTCTATAATTGGGTGTTTTACTTAACTCAATTGGTGTTTCCAAGCTCACACCAAACTTTTACAACTTGTGTTTATGGCTCTAAGCTAACACAAAAACCTCTCACAAGTATTTTGTAGGCTCACGCTAAAACCTCTCACAAGAGTTTCTATTATAGGCTTACTCACAACCTCTTTACAATGGTGTTTATTGCTCACACCAAACAATCAACTACACATAAATGAGAATGAAAGATTGAGTAGTAAATTGACAAGGGTTTTGTTACAAATTAATGAATTCTCTGGCATTTACATCTATTTGGTGAAGTATTTATACCTCATATCCACCAAAGAAACATTGGTCTAAAACTATCAACAAATCTCCAAGATGTGCTAGGCAAATTTAGTATTAAATACTTATGAGGCGGAAGTCCTAGTTGCTTCATCCATCCTTATGGCTGCTTTACGGTCGCGATTTATAATATACACACCACAAATTTGGATGAACTTTACAAGGTTGAGGATTTTGAATTTCATCCAACTTCCAATGAAAAAACTAACTTATAATCTACGAAACAACACTAAATGAAAGTATTAGTAGTGATCAATCTCTATTGTCAATATTAAAAGAGGTTCATGACTTAGGTTAAACCAACTTAGTCCAACAATACTTATCATAAAACCTTAATATCATTGAGTTTGCTTATGTAATTGTGCGCTTATTTTCTATATTTCTATGTTTCTTACTAAATTATTTTTGAGTCGTGATTTACCAAATCACTTTATTTATTTATTTTTTTTTTACAAATCCTTATGTTGATAGATCAAAAGTCTCAATTTCATAGTTGTGTAAATGGATTGCAGGTCAATGACATTTGCTCTTAGGATTCTCTTTTTTTTTTGGTAAACATATTAACACGTAGTTACAGTTTTGGGGAACAGGTTATGGTGAGTTGAGGCCTAAAATATATTTTGTGAAATAATGTTAGTTTTCCCTATAGATATCATATGCTAATGTTTAAATGTTTTATGGAATGATCGTGAGTTGCTATGCCACATGTGTATGAAAAATATAACATGTATTGAGACAACTTTATTTTTGATAGGGTGTGACAACTAATTTTCGAGCCATACACTTATGATAACTCAACTTTTTGGTAAAGGATTTATAAAGGCAGGGTTTATCCAAGTTGTGTTTCTTTTAATTGGAGAGACCTTTAATGAATCACTATAGCGGCATATAACATTGGTTTTTTTTTCTAAATTAGTCACATCTTCATAGTGCTTTAAAATATATCCAAAATTTCTACAATACAGGCTTTCATATTTAAAAGGAATCCACATGCTCCCTCCTATTCTAGTAAAAATTGTAATTCCCTTTTGTATAGGATTTTTAAAATGAATGCTAAATCTGAAATGTAAAAAAACTATCCTTATGTTGTCCTTCACGATTGTCATACTGTAAAAAATTCTCCATTTTTAGATCCCATCATTTTGGCTGTTGACACACACATCGTAGATCATATGCTCGCACCTAAATGGGAGAGCGGAACAATCTGTAATGAGGGTTGTTTGGCCCCACTAACCTCACGTAAAATTAGACAAGTTTCTATCACCGTGCCAAGGTTGGTTAGCTATCAACCAGTCCCGATCCTTACCACTAACTTGAATAGAACCTTTCCACCATTCATGAGCTGAGATTCCATGTTTTGGCTTCCACGCACTCGTGATCATCTCCATAAAAGCGATCCCATTAAAGGGACATTCTATCCACACCTTGGCTGCCAACAAAAAAAAAAAACAAACTCCTTCTATTTCATTATGGGAATAATCATCAATAAACACTACCTCATCATCTCTTTCGATTATGGGTTATGTTATTTGCCTAATTTGGCCATTAATGTCCATCTTATCAATTGAGCGAACATGAACGAGAAGTGCTATAAAACAAGGTCCTTCTAGAATGACGAAACCTGTCTTAAAATGTCTATAGCCATGATAGGCAGTGGCAGCCACTTCAAAAACAAAACAAGACAAAAAGAGCAACAGTAATCCAAGGATAAAAATAGCAGAGCGCGAGAAGGAGACAAACGATGATGAGACTATAGCCAACGAAACCCTAATACTTAGTCAAGAGAAAATCCTAACCCTTCTGGAGAGGGAAAATGCTTAAGATACTTTGTTCACGCGTTGATCAACACAATGTTTGGAAAAGAAAATAAAAAGAGAGGAAAATAAGGAAAAAAATAAAAGAGAAATGAAATTTTCTTTAATTTGAGAAAAAAAGAAAAATACGAGAAAAAAATAAATGTTATTTTATTTCAATTATTTTCTCTTTAAAATAAAGATAATATAAGAGATTATAGGTAATTTTTATCAATTAAAAATTTTATCATAAAAAAATAAGAAATATTATGTATTATTGCTTGAATTAATATTTAATATAAATATATGATAGTATTTATTAAGATTATATATATTCGTGTTTAGTTAATGTGAAAAATTGAAAAATTATAACTTACAAAATAGTGATTTTGTTATATTTAATATTAGTATATTTTTATTTAATTTTTTTATTCTCTTTAATTTATTTTAGTAAGTAAATATTATTTATTTTTTTAAATAGACGATAAAATAGAAAATTTATGAGATAATAATATTTTTTATTTTTATCTAAATATAAATAGAAAAATAAAAAAATAAAATTTATTTTTTTATTTTTTTTCTTACATAATTTTCTAAATACAAGGTAAAAGGTTAAAGTCACCATGATTGTTTTTTAATGTAAGATTTTATTTTAAAAAGTTAGATTTGACATAAATTGAATTTTTATAATAGCAAAAAGACTAATTAAAAATATTTTAATTTAAATTTAATTTTATATGAATAATTTTTGAGATCTACATATTTAATTGATTGACATCAATACTGATATTAATTAATTTAATCGCTCTCTTTGGTATTTAAAACGCTATTAATTAGTTTATTAATTATTTATAAAAAAAACTCCAAAAAAAAATTGAAGAGCGTCTTTTTGGAACTTAATAGCTGGTGTTAGAGCTGGAACGAACAGTGCGGTTCATTGCGTCTTTCACTTCTGACTGTTCAGGTTCAAAAATTCTGCTTATTTTGTTGGATCGCAGTTCAGATTATTATTATTAATTACTATTTCGAAAGCAAGGCATGGGAGCAGAGGACGATGAAAGCGTAAGAAGAATAGAAATAGAAGAAAATATAGAAGGCGGCCATGTTGATTCCAAAGATTACTTCTTCGACAGGATCGGCAGACCCATTCCCATCCTCAGTGACCAATCCAAATCTCCCCTTTTCCAATTACAATATTCTCCCTCTCGCCCTCTCGCCGTGTCCGAGCTCCACCGCCTCATCTTCATTGCGCATCCCTTAGGGTTTTATGTTGCCAGGACCAAGGATGTTATGGACGCCGCCCACGAGAGCGGAACTTCCTCTTCTTCTTCTTCTTCTTCTTCCATACAAGACTTGTGTCTTGTGGATGTTCCAATTGGGAAAGTTCACATCCTTTCTCTCTCCTCTGATTCTTCTACGCTTGCGGTTTCAGTTGCCGCAGATGTTCATTTCTTCGCCGTGGATTCCCTTCTCAATAAGGCAAACCCCTTATTCTCAAATTTTTATTCATTTCTCAAGTACAATGGTTTTTGTAATGTTAATTAATGGTGTGGTACAGGAGCTTAAGCCATCTTTGTCTTGTTCGCTGAGTGAATCGAATGTTTTTGTCAAGGACATACAATGGAGAAGAAGATCAGAAATTTCTTTCCTTGTTCTCTCAAATCACGGGGAACTATATCTTGGTGCTCTTGGTTCTCCTCTTAAATCTGTAATGGACAATGTCGATGCTGGTATGCTATATCAGGCTCTTTTCTCTCTCGTTTTACATAGATAGTCATCAGCATACTGGAAAATTGTTAGTATTGCATCAAGGAAAACTTGGATTTTTCTTCTTTTCTCTGTTATGAAGTCAGCGGTAAAGTATCTACTACTGCTACTGCTAAATATATCTCTTGCTTACTTGGACTTGCTCTTTTCGATAGTTGAATGGAGTTTAAAGGGAAAGTATATTGCTGTTGCAAGGGAGAATATTCTTCACATTTTGTCATCTAAGTTCGAGGAAAGGTTGTGCATATCCTTGCCATTCAAGTCGTGGATTGGTGATTCTGATGACAACTGCAGTGTAAAAGGTATTTTCCTACAAGTTTTACTTCCATTTCTAAATCTTATCTTTTTTTCACAGAAAGAAAGTTCTTCCATATTTTTTTTTATTTTATGCTTATATGTATATACACAATCCACACATGAAGTGAAAACACGACTTTACTTTCTTGGTTATCAAATCAAATGTCATTAGATCAACATTTCCTGATGTTGATTCTCCTTGTACTACATGCATAAAATTTTCCCTTATCATCACTCATTTCTCCCGTTATTTTGTGGTGGTAAAGCACAACTTAGTCAGAAATTGATTGCCAGATGGGCAGCCTAAGCAGATAAGGCCTCAGAACAACGAGAATTGAAGTGCTGATTTTCTTCTCCTCCACTAGTGCTCTTTCAATTTTACTTATACTGGATAAATTTCACAATTTTTACCTAATTTCTTGTGATTCCTTGTAAAATTAACGGTCACTTGAGAATTCTTGATTCTTCATGTGCTGCGCTGAAATTGAATAACCTTGAGTTTCAATCATGGTTCACCTATCACTGCTCCACAGAAGTTATGTGGAGAGCATTCACAAGTAGAAAGGTTCAATTTTTAATGGTGAGAATGTGTGAAGGGTCCCAAAATGGTATTGCTGGCATGATTTTAAATTGTGGTTGTAGTTGCGTGTAACTGTAATGGAGTTGTCCCGACCATAACATAGTGGCAAACCATTACACAGTTTTTTTCAAAAAATTGCAACAAATTGCAGGCTAAGAAATATTGATAAAATTCACTAGAACTAAGAAGAATAACTAACTAATATGCATAAAATACCATAGATAGGGACAATAACATCTATAATTTTTGGTTAAAATTAACAATCGACTTAATTATATAAAAAAAAAATGTAGGCAGCTTAATTGATAATTTGAAATTATTAAACTCCAACTACACAATTTCATTCAACTTCAAAAATGTAGATGGCCATACGATGTCTTGGCCATGGTTTAAATTTTAATTTATTACAAATTATTTTAAAAAATTAATTGTAGAATTATTAGAACACACTATTTTTAACTCCAACTACACATTGTACTTAATTATATACAAAATAATTGATAAATACATATTGTATCCACTCAACTCAACTAAGTCTTAATCCCAAGTTAATTGAAGTCGGTTATGTGGATTCGTTTTTTCCACCTGGGGCGATCTTTGGCCACATCTTTAATAAAATGTAAGACCTTTAGGTCATTCTGAATTACTCCTCTCTATGTGAATTTAACTCTTTTTTTTTTTAACTTATATCTATTCTAATGTGCAAAACTTTTTTAATTGGTCCGTCTAATGACCTATTATTCACGTGTCCAAATCACTCAATCTTCCTCTCCTTAACTTGTTTGCGACTGGAGCAATTTCAACTTTATCTCTAATACACTTATTATAAACTCTATCCATTCTATTATGACTGTACATCCATTTTAGATTCTTATCTCTGTCACACTAATCTTGAATACTTGTTGCGCTTTTATCGCCCAACACGTACTTTCATACATCATAGTAGGTCTTTTCGTAGTATGATATTTTTTTAGCTTATGCGCAATTTTGCAATCACATGGCACCACCCGATGTATTTCTCTATTTTGTTCATCCTGTTTTAGAGCTTGTTTGACATTGCTATTGAAAAAAATCTGATTTTGAGACGTAAGATAGAATAGATTCTCTTCTAATTGATTATAATTTTTTGTAATATGAGTTGTATGAGAACAAAATTGATTTCAGAAGAAATTTATATTTGAAGATTAGCTCAATAATAATTTTTTATTCACAAAATTTATATTAAAAAAATCTATAATCGTATGTAAAAGAGAATTTCTTCTATTTTTTAATCTCAAAATCAGATTTTCTTATAGCAATGCCAAACATGCTCTTAATTTGATGGCAATATTCTTCTCATAACCTTCCATCTTCTTGTAAGAGTAAGTCTTAGTATTTAAAGTACGCGCTTTAGAGTATAGCTACTCGCTCTAATCACACTTCTATATTCTCCCTATTACTATTGCTAAACTTACAATGCATGTACTTAGTCTTAGTCATGTTTATTTTAAAATCCTATACCTCTATTGTACTTCTTCTAAACTTTAGCTTTCTATTGACTCATGTATGAGTCCTATTTATTAGCATTATGTCATCCATAAAGATCATATACCAAGGTATATTTTTTGTCAATTCATCCATGACTGAAGTTAAAAGATAAAGACTTAATGCTGACTCTTTGTGCAGTCTGATTGTGATGGGAAAGTTTTTCGTATCTCCTTCAATTGTATGTATACATGTCTTTTGTTACTTAAATGTATCTAACTGACACATTATTACACTCTACAGCTCACCGCAATACATCTTGTGACACCCTATCATATGCTTTGTCTAAATTGATAAACATCATTTGTAAATCTTTCATCTCTATATAATTCTCCATTAAGTTTATTCTAAAAAAGATTGCTTCCATAGTGGATTGACTTGTCATAAAGCCAAATTGATTTGCTGAGATAGATGTGCAACATCTAATGCGGTGTCCAAAATTTGCTCCCACAACTTCATGGTTTGGCTCAAAAGCTTATTCTTTATATAGTTGGAGTAGTTTTGGATGTCTCTTTTGTTGTTAAAAATCGAAACTGAGATACTCTCTCCATTCATCTAACATCTTCTTGGAGATTAAAATCTTGTTAAACATATGAGCTAACCAAATTACCCCAACATCCTCTAGGCATTTTCACACCTCAATAGGGCTCCATCAAGACCACATGCTTTGCTATTTTCATTTCCTCAGCTTCTTTAATTTCTGAGAACCTAATTCTGCGAGTATAGTTAACACGCTTCTTAGTTGCATTATACTCTACTCCTATTAGGTTTCCAATATAGCTTTTATTGAAGAGACCTTCAAAATAAATCATCCACCTTTTCTTAATATCCTCCTTCACCAAAATCTTCTCATATTTATCTTTATTGCATTTAACTTGATTTAGATCTCTAGATCTCCTTTCCGTCAACCTAGCTAACTTATAGACATCATTTTCCTCTTCTTTTGTTCCTAACTTCTCATACCTAGTCTGACTCGTTGCTTTCTTTTTGCTATTTTATACTGCTCATAGGCATCTCTATTTTTGCATTTAGTCAGTTTCTTATATCATTCTCTTCTACTGTATTGTTTTTTGGACTGTTTGGCTCCATTACCACCCTTCCTTTAAAGGTGGGCTCTAACTTTAGCCTTTCAAAATATCTTTCTACCTGTATCTTGACTCCTTTTTCTCATGTCTGTGCACATATCATTTGCTTCTATGTTTAAATCCTATGCTCCTTATTTTACAACTCATTGTTAAATTGCTCAAGCTTATCCCCTTTTAGCTCCTACCATTTGATCTTAATAAAGTTGTTTTGGGATGATCTTCTAGATCATCACTTGATCTTATAGCAATAACTTATATTGAGCTATTAAAGCGTCATTTGGGATAACTTTGTAATCCTTACACGAGATATCGTTTGACTTCCCTAGGAAAAAGAAGTCAATTTGACGTTTATTATACTTGCTTTTAAAGATTACTAAATAAGATTCTCTTTTGACAATGCAGGAATAAGTTAGAATTAGGTCATAAGCTGTTGCAAAATTAAGAATGCTTTTCCCCTCCTCGTTTTTACCCCAAAGCCACAACTTCTATGTACTTTTTCAAAACCACTTCTATCTTAATCTACATGACCATTCGAGTCTCCATTAATGAAGATATTCTCTTCGTTTGGTATGTTTTGCATAATATCATTCATATCGTCTCAAAATTTCTATTTTCTTACTATTTAGACCAACTTGTGGTTCATATGCTCTAATCATATTAATCACTTTACCTTTTAAAACTAGCTTAGCTACAATGATTCTATCTCCCACTTTTTTCACCGATACTATAACATCCCTTAATGAACTATCTATAATAATGCCTATTCCATTTTTCTCTCATTTACTGTGTACAATAATTTATGCCATTTTCTGATTTCCTTTTCTTTCCTACCTATCTAGTCTCTTGAATACGTGGAATGTTCACCTCCCTCTTCAAAATACTTCACTAGCTCCATTAGTTTATCCATAAGGGATCCTATTAAGGATTTGAATGGCGGTCGTGGTCGATGCAACTATGATTTTTTTTTTAAAAAAAAACATTGTACAACTAAATTCAATATATATATGAAATAATACATAAAAATAATAATTAAAACATCCAAATTAGCAACTAGTTAAATAGAAATACTAAAAATAATAATTGTTAATGAGTACGTGCCATTAATACTTCTCACATGAAAAACTTTTAAATGTTTCAAAACAAATGAGGCAGCAAAACCCCAAAATACTAAACAATAAAGCTCAATACAAATTGGGTAGTGATGAAAGTATCATATACTGTATATCGGGTCTCATACTTGAAGGGAGAGGCCAACTATGAACCCTTTGTCCTTTGCATCTTTAGATCACCATGCATCAAGCAACTCATGTGCCAAAGCTTGAAGAAAATCAGATAAAGTCATCAGCATCAATAGTTTGATCAACTCATCAGATCAACATGAACCATGCAATTCATTGAAGATTGAAGGAAAATTAAGCATATTTCATTCTTGTCTTTCTTTGACAATACCATTGTTGCAGATTGAAGGAAAATTAAGCAAATTTTTTATGTTTTGTCTATATCTAACAATACCCAAGTGTCAAAGGTTAAGAAAAAGGGCGAATACACTGTTTTTTCTTTGAAGTGCTTCTGATATTCTCTCTTTTTTTGCTGGCTCTTTGTTTCATCCTTTCCAGCATGGTGTCACGGTGTGAATTGTTTGTATCGCTTGTTTTGCAACGATAATGAATGACTCGATTGTGATTCTAAAAACTCACTCATATAATAGCTAATATTATATTGATGACACCAAATTGAGTTTGTATTGTCCGATATGTAACGGACGATATTTAAAACTTTGGATTCTATATTTCATGTACTTATTCTAATTCTAGTCTCTACTTATTCCTATCTTTGTTTCCTCTTATCATGGTGTCAACTTGCTCTATTATATATTCTACCTGTACTGCTACTACTGCTGCTACTACTATGGGCTAGCTTCTTTACCCACATCCGCCTACGATGTGGGAATCCTTGCACATTTAGGTCTACATTCAGGTGCTGACATGATGCGTTGCTTTTAAAAAATGTCCAACAACTTGCTTATTTCTTATTACACCCAAGTTCCTATATAGTGCGTGACAAGTAGAGGATACCCTAACTTTTATTTTAATATTTGTTGAATTCATATTTAAGTTATGCCAAAAATTTTGCGCTGGCTATCAACCTGCTCAACCCTCCTCCTTCCTCTAGGCTTAGAGATGACTCATGCCTAGGCAGGGTTCTATTGTAGCCATTAATTAAATTAAATACCTTATTTATATTTAACCACTAATCAAGCTAAGTACCTAATTACAACATCTATTAAGTATTAATACACCTTTTTAAGTGGTGTAGATTTGTAGTGTGAAGAAGTCCTACTTAAACACTTATCCTTTTTTGCAGAAATTTCCAGCCACAAAGCTTGTTCTATTTAAGTTCAAACAAAAAATTGAAGGCTAGATGGTAGGTTGGATTGTCGGCATATATGAAGGCAAGGAAAAGGAAAGTATAAGAAGAATAATATATGAGGAAATAGGAGATCTATTTTGGGAACTAGCTGTTAGGCATAAGAAAAAAGAGGACAAAAATGAAAAAAAAAATTGATGTGAATCCTGCATTTTCTACTGGATTCTTGCTGCCCCAATCAAAGTAATGACCGTTGCACTAAAATGTAACAACTGTAACTGCTGTTGCTCTTACAAAAGTAAAACGGCTGTTACAACTGTTGCACCACATAGAAAAATTCTGCCTATTCTTTAAGAGGAATAATGGTCACAATCAGTTCAAAAAATGTGATATAATGGCGTTATGTTATGTAAGGTAGTTATTTAAAATCATGCTGCTGAACTTGTAAAAGTTGGGAGTTATTGCATAAAGTTCTATTATTTAGATGTGATGAAAAAGGATAAATGCTTAGCTTTTAGAGTTTGGTTTATCAACTGTTGATATTGAGGGATTTAGTTTATTTCAACCTGCTCTTGAGGCACATAAGATGTATGCAAAGCCTAGGGCTTTAGGTGTATGTAGTTGTGCCCCAAAGGGAATAGAAAAAAATGGTAAATTGTTAGACTCCCTGAGAATTCAACCTGCGCAATCAAAATGAGGCACTTTGGTCCCTGAGGTTTGTTAATATTTCTATATTTTAGACCTCAATACGCAAGACTGAATTTTCTACCACCCTTTAGTTTGAAATTGTTAAATTGTCTTTTAGTCTCTGAATGTAATTAAGCTTTTGCTCTCTGAATTTTAAATTTTTACATAATTAAACACTACAATCTCTCCAAATCTTACATTTTTCATGACGACATGAAAATTAAAATCTCTAATTTTGAAAATATAAAAAACATGGATCAAAGTGTATATAAACTTTAGGTTCTACTTTCTTAAAATTTTGTGTCTACTTTATTCACATTCTCCTTTTCACCATCTCACTTTCTATTGGGAAATTTCTATTGACAAAACCATCCTTAATAGAAGAGATGAATTTGGGAGAATTATTTTGGTTGGAAACTTTTTCTTCGTAGTATTTGAAGCTAGAATAGCTATATGATGATGAGGGGCAAAATCTATTATTAATATGGTTCTTCTAATCTCTTCTTTTGCCTATTATTCATTGTAAATATCTTTCTTTTAGATTACCATGCATTTTGTTTTAAAAACATGCACATTTCTTCCATTAGGTTGCACCTTGTTTAGGCATTAAGAATACTCAATACTTAGATGTGCTTATTAATTTTGAAAACATTGAGTTTCTTGTCCATGACATTAGAAACAAATCTTGGTGAGAACCATTACCTTGTCACCATATAGGCTAGAAAAGTATGGTTTAGAAAATTTTGCTCTTGGATCGGATTACAAGTTTATGCTATATGCTCCCTCCCCATATGTTGCCTATTTTTAGTTGGCACCTAGATCCTTTCATATATTAATTTTTTAAAATTTATGGATGTATATTGGTAGCAATAATGTGGTGATAAAAATAGTTGTTGTCTTGATTATGCCTTGGTTTGTTCTCTCTTTGTTGGCAATTATTTTTTTTTTTTTTTGGTTTCCTAAAAGTTTTTGACATTTTCTATTTGAAGTTATCTTTTCAAGTTGTTGGAGTTGTTTTCTTTTTGCATTATTAGATCTGGGGCTACTTGGCTTTGTGAATATTTTCAACTATGGCTTAATCAGTAACAAAAATTTCTAGAATAAGATCTATATTGTATTTGGTGTGAATTTATTTAGGTGTATCAGTATAATGCATGTTCCCAGTGGGTGTCACCTGGCAAGTATTATCAAATACACTCTAGAGGTTCTGACTACAACATAATAAGAGAATCTTTTAGTAGATTCAAAATTTGAAAAATTAAAGTTACCCAATCCAACTATCAATTTGCTTGACTTACATGTCTCTATTCATGGGAGTTAAATATTTTATTTGGTCTTCTCTATTTTGTTTGTAATCTTTCCTGAGCTATTAACTTTTGAGACTAAAATGTTTCTTGAATAACTGCACCAGTGGATTCTATTAGGTGGGTTCGACTTGATAGCATTGTTTTAGGGTGCTTTCAACAAACTGCGGATGGCAAGGAGGAAAATTACCTCATCCAAGTTATCAGAAACAAAGATGGCAAAATTACTGATGTCAGTAAATTATCCTATGCTTTTTTAGGCCTTAATAATTTGATTTTGTCTTTCTTCTAGTCACATGCACATTTACTATTTATAGCTATTGCCATGCTGATTAGTATATCTACACTTGTATGTTCTTAATTTCTAGTCGAATTATCCTATTATACACACACACACACACATCACATATGGAGAGGCGTAAAACTTGTAAATAGACAAAAATATCCTTAGTTTTAGGTTAGCGTAGGTATTATTTGCATAAATAATAGTAAGAATAAAGAAAATCTACTATTATTTCATATGATTTTCCCACAGTTATATGGATAGGGAAATTGTCCACCATCATTGGAATCACTAAAGAATTCTATGCTAAATAATAGTTCTAAGAGAAACAAACTTCTAATTCGCATGGTTATTGGCATCCTGTAGTTTTCTTCTAGAACAATGATCCATAAGAATTTTTTATTCTTTTATTCTTTGTATTTTTGTTGAAGCTACAATCAGACAATTGTTTTAGTTAGGTGACATCACTCATAGGTTTTTACTTTGGGTAAAATACATTTTGTCCCTATGGTTTACCCTAATACATTACATTGACCATAATAATTTGAATATCTTGTGTTTCAACACTATTAAATCCAAGGTCCTCGTCCATCCATTCGCCATTAAATGTATGAAAAATGGCCGTAATATCATTACTTTCGTACTAATTTTTTTCCTAACTGACCCATATCCATAAAAACATGATTTTTTACCAACTATTACCTCAAGCCACGTAGTTAATACTAGATTATCATTAACCAAATCAAATCTACCTAATTACCACCACACTCATTACCTCTTCTATTAATTTCATAGTACAAAATCAAATAAAAAATTCAAAGATAGTTTCGGTAAAAGATCCAAATTTGAAATTGCAAAAAAACTAAACTACAGATTAATTTACGAAAATATTGTTCCAAATTAATTAAACAAAAAATAAAAGAATTCCACGAGCTATGAGTCTCTCTCCTTCAAACCATAACAAAGAATTTTTCCATTTGAATTACTGGCTTCACAAATCTCACTAAAGAAAAGAAAAAAAAATCTCTTATTTCTTCCCAAATTTTGCATTTTCTTCTGAACATTCAAGAAAATCCCATCAAGCCAAAAGAAATCCTAAAAGCTTCACACCATGCAAAACCCGTTAACAAACAAGGAAGAAATCTCCTCGACCTCATCGGGAATTTGGCAGTTGATTGATGACATTGGTTGGTAGGACTCTTGGCATTATGGGAGCACTGGACAATGAAATGGATTTGTGATGGTTATTCTGATCTATGCTTGACAAAACTGATGGTTATTCTGATCATTATTCTGATCTATGCTTGACAAAACTGACTAGAAAACAATTAATAGGTATAATATTCTAATCAATGGGAAGAAAACAATTAATGATAATGTTTAGGTGTTAAAGGAAATATTATAGATTAAACTAAAGAGAGGCTACAGGAATGAATCGAAGTAAGAGGGAAAGGGGTGATGTGTTATATATGATAAGCATTTTTGTATCAGTGTCTATTAGGGTTAGATGTTAGTAAGGGCAATAATAAAATTTGAAAATTATTTTAAGTTTTTGACTAATATTTTCTCATTGACCAACATAAAATGATAGAAAAATTGGATAGAAGGGTATTTAGTCTAATGGTGCCAAAATGGAGGGATGTTTAAATTAATTTTTATAAAATGAGTGACAAAGTAATGTATTATAGTAAATCATAAAGATGAAATGTATTTTACCTTTTTTTTTTTTGTTTGCTTTCTTTGCAAAAGGAAAGGTTTATAGGCACTACCTTTCTTTAAAAAAAAAAGGGTTTTATTGCATCTCTACCACATGACTGGCATGTGTTATTTTAATAGATTTATTCCTCCATACAAAGTATTTACTTTGATTTTGATTAAGGCATAGTTGTGGTATAATATTTCCTTTTTTATTAGGTTTTCTATTCGTGCATGTAGTATGAAGTGCAGACATCATGTGTCAGAAGAAAAACAATCCCAGTTCAAATGGTAAATTCATAGCTTGATAGAGTGAAGATGATTTATGGGCTGAGGGTTCTCTTGTGATCTGTGAATAAAAATGGTGGCTTTTGTCATTGTTAGTGATAGGTTTAATGCTAAGAAGTATTTTAGAACTGCTGTTTTTGGAAGGCTGTAAAGTAGTAAGTGGTAAACCTGGAATTGCTCATTTAATTATAACATCATTGGTACAAGTGCTTGGGAACCTTTGCTCCTATTGACCTCAGTAACATGAAGAAATTCTTGATAAGTTGTATGATGCAGCAACTTGATAGTTTTGTAGTGGATTAAACTGGAAATAGGCTTTTGAGCTTTGTGTAATTATAAAATGCACAAGGTTAATTAGAATCTCGTTCATGTGTATTTATTACTCTTGTTTAATCTAGTTGTCATACCATGCAGCAGGCTGAGTTCCTTGTATTGTGAGACATACATGTTACAATTTCTTGCGGATGTGGGATGGTTCAATGAGATCATGTTCTTTGATTTGGCTAATATGGCTTGTGTTTGGATGACAATGAGAATTTTATGGTTTATCATATTAAATTATGACATAGTTGATTGAAAAATCCTGCCACTGGTAGAAATTAAGGAATAATAAACTGTTGTGTAAAGCTGCTTTTACTTATAAATTCATGTCATACTCATCTGTTGTAAAAGTAACACATCATTCTTTTCTGTTTTTTCATTTTCACATAACTATCTGACTTGCAAATTTCTAGCATTCAATTTACTTGATTTGCCACCATATTGTAGTAAGGGAGTTTGCAATGTCTATACACCCACACACACACACTCTATAGTGTAGATATATATGTATATATGTGTTACACACACACACACATATATATGTACACACACACATATATGCACACACATACACTCTCTATAACATAGATATATTATATGTGTGTGCGCGCGAGCTATATATATATATATATATATATACACACACACTTTTGAGAAGCACATAAAGAAATGAGAACATAAAATAAGTAGTTAATTGCTATTTCCTGTTTTCTTGCTAATGATTGACCATTGATTTTGTGAAATATCTGTTGCAGGCTTCGTCCAAACCATCTGTTTTATCATTCTATGATTTGTTTTATGGTCTAGTTGACGACATTGTGCCCTATGGAAGTGGACCTTACTTGTTGTTGAACTATTTAGAACAATGGTATGTGATATGTGCGGTGCTTCTAAATACTTCTATTTTTAGTTAAATTTCTCTAATCTTTGCCTTAGTTTCTTTAATTTCAAAGTGGCATAAGTTTACATTTTCACTTCCTATTTGAATGAATGATCCATGCAGTATAATTCAACTGAATTCCATTAATTTATTTCAAATGATTGATTTATATTCAGCTTCATATGTTTGGGATATATTTGGAAGCCGTAATAGATTTTATACTTCATTCTATTTAGTTTCTGAAAAATTGCCCTTCTATCCCAGCCCATGTGAATGAATGATCCGTGTGTTGTAAGTTAACTGAATTCCATTCCTTTGTTTCAGGTAGTTGATTTTATATTCAACTCATATATTTCAAATGTTTTTGGAAGTCATGGAATTCAATATATTTTATAGTTTGATTCTATTTAATTTCTGATATTATCCTTCTCTTGTGCAATTGAGACTGTGCCCTCCGCCATGCTCTCAGGTGACAGGACAATCCTTCGTCCCCACTTCCATGCCCTCTCCCCACACATTCATAAATTTATTGAATTCTGCAAGCTAAAGGAATTTTGAGCACAAGAATCTTGTCAGAAAGAATCCAATGTCAAAATTTAATCACTCTTTACTATATTTTTGTTTCTTTTATTTTTTGAATTATCACTTCTGTGATATTAACGGCAACTGAATTTTTATGGTGTGAATTTGAGTTTTGCCAACCTATTTTTACTTGGATTTATGGATAATTGCCTAGATCTGAAGAAGCATCATATAGGTATTTTTCCTTTGTTGAGAAACCTGTCAACACAATATCTATACATTTTCTTATGTTTTGACTATTGACTTTATGCCTCACCTATCATTTCTAGTTAGCTTTATGGTTCCATGGTTGACAATTTTTTTTGCAGTGAACTTGCAATTGCTGCGAACAGGAAGAATGCAGATCAGCACATTCAATTACTTCATTGGTCAGTAGAAGACAACACGAGTGAAACCGCAATTATTGATATCGATCGAGATACTTGGCTTCCAAGAATTGAACTTCAAGGTGCATAAACTTGTATTCTAGATTTTTCACGTTCCAGACTTGGGGGTTCTCAAGTCTCAACAGACAGTTCAAGTAATTACCTTGTTTTAGTGCTGCCAAAATGTTCACCATCTATTTTGGTAAGACATTGAGCAAAGTAATTACCTTGTTTTAGTGCTGTCAAAATGATCACCATCTATTTTGGTAAGACATTGAGTGCATTTTTTATCACACTCCACACAAAGATGAAGCAGGTCTAGCATTTTGTGGATCTGCAAAGGTTGTCAATGCCATTTTGATCACCATTTCAGATTTCTTATTAGTTGATATATTTTGGTATTCTGTTACAATATAAATATATAAATAACAACATTCATGAATATATGCAATAGTTTTAGTAATTGTTTAAGTATATTTTTCTAGGATATAGACTAATTAGACACCTTATTGTAACTACAATCTCAGTTATCATACTACTATGTAATTTACTCAGTTAATGTGGACGAAAATTGATAAAACTTAGGTGAATATTACTAGAATTAACTAAGATTTGTACTAGAGAGAATTCATAAAAATGTTGAAACTACTAACAAATTTTAAAAGGTAAGAAATAATAATCATTAGTAAATATAAAGCATCTCTGCAGAAACAAAATGAGATGTTTCAGACGGAATGGACTTAAATAGGTAACTTCAGCCAGAATGACTAGATTTTAAATGAAATGGAATGAAAGGTTTCATTTTGGTTCTTAGTTTGAAACAAACTGTTCGGACCACTCTGGATGATACGGAATGGAATTCACAGCTACGGTTATAATATCTTAAGTTCCTTGTAATCCCCTGTATGTGTACACTACTCTACGAAAAAATAGAAAGTTAACTTATATCTCCAAGGTGCTTATATTTGTATCCTGGATTTAGCTGTTGGTACAGCTTGATCAAGTGAATGGTTGTTTGATCAAGTGTTCTGTAAGATGGCTAACAATTATTGGATGGGATTTTACCTTTATCATTCTTTTAACTATTTGCTATATTTGATTTGTTCAAAGATTGTGCTTAG
Source organism: Omphalea diandra (assembly GCA_949677035.1). Lineage (NCBI taxonomy): Eukaryota > Viridiplantae > Streptophyta > Magnoliopsida > Malpighiales > Euphorbiaceae > Omphalea > Omphalea diandra. The sequence goes on along the minus strand of CATIWR010137424.1, from coordinate 31,863 downwards.
TTTGGAGCCATTGCTTAAAAACAAGCTTTGTTTCAGGCAATGGTGATGATAACTTGATCATGGGGCTTTGTGTTGATAAAGTTTCCCTCTATGGAGAAGTCAAAGTCGAAGTTGGACTTGAACAAAAAGAACTTTCACCATTTTGTGTTCTCTTCTCTGTTACTCTTGAGGGAAAGATTGTTATGTTCTATGTTGCCAGGTAATATTTTGACCTTTTTTTTTTTTTATCTTCATTTACTCGCATGATTTTACACAAGTGTAAGTTTTATGTTGGACTAACTACGCTATTGTTTTTATCATCCCTTGGCTACGTGTTGAATTGAATTTTACTGTAGCATCACAGGACCAACCATTCCACCTGAGGCTGATTATATCCTTCATTATGAAGAAGAGGATTATTTGTCAGATGCACCTGTGGGAAATGGTAAATTTAATTTGAAGGATCAAACATTGCAACAGGTGCCTTTGTGCCCTCAGCTGAAAGATGTAGGCAAAATGGAAGTGAGTATTAGTAAAGGTAGTGAAATTCATATTAATAAAGACGTCCAGCCTGTTAGTGCAAGTGAGAATTCAATGACTTCACTTACAGAGCAAATATCCATCGAAGATACTATTACTAAAGCTCAGGAGGTGGATTCTCTGGCAAACTTTAAGCCTTATGTATCTGATAGCCAAGAACAAGTCCTTGTCACAAAGCTGCAACCAGGCGTAGATGGTCAACTGCAGAGTCTTGTGCAGAAGAATTCATCTCTAGAGGGGCCTAGTCTTGTCAACCTTCCTAGCAAATCAGAAACTCAGCAATATACTGATGTCAGATCTGGTTCTTCTTTTTCAGACAAAGTCCCTTCAAATGTCCCTAGCCAATCAAAAAGTAAGGATATAAAAAGAAGTGTCGACCTGGCTAAGGATTCACCAGTTGCTTTTAGTTTAACTGGTTTTCAAGGTGCTTCCATTGAGGCATGGTCAAGTGGAAAGGCCATATTAGCTGCCTCTGAAAGATCAATTTTTCCTTTTACTGAAGGTCAAAGAAATAAATCTGATGCTACTGGTATTAATATTGATGCTGGAGATGTTCTTTCAAATGTCCCCAGCCAATCAATTGTTAAGGATGTACAAAGAAGTGTCGACCTGGCTAAGGATTCCCTAGTTGCTTTTAATTCATCTGATTTACAAGGTGCTGCCACTGAGTCATGCTCAAGTGGAAAGGCCATATTAGCAAGCTCTGAAAGATCTTCTCCTTTTCCTTCTAGTGTATGTCAAAGAAATCAATGTGATGCCACTGGGATTAGTGTTGATGCTGGAGATGTTCCCGTGGCCCTTGCTGGAAGAACTTTTAACTTGAGGGGTACTACTGGGGTATCTCCTTCAACCGATTTTTCTGTCAAAACAACCCGGATTTTGGGACAGGAATCCACAACAAAGACAGGGACAATTGATTCATTGCCTTCCATTCATTGCTCACAGTTACCATCTCAGGAGTGTTTTGCATTAGGAACATCTGCCAACTTTAGGCCTTATTCTTCAAAGGATGTCAGTAAAGCTCCATCCTTGCCAAATTCTGAGCCTTATTTATCAAGACAATTTATCAATGTATGTATAACTTAGTCATGTCTACTCCACAGTTCTCTATGCCATTTCAATCCATTGATGTGAACCTTGAATATTTTAGTTTTTGTATTATTAGATAATAACATGAAGATTTGATTAGTCTGATTGCTGCACTTGATATAAGTAAGTGACCAGAATTTCATGTTTTCTTCTTTTTTCTATGGTACAATTTTCTATTTTGAAGTGCAATTTTGATAACCTATCAAATGATTGTACCATTAGTCATCTACAGCATTGTGTTTGGTGGTTATTATATGCTTTTTTGGTGTTGCTTCTCACTTCCGTGATTGCCTTTTATGCCTATGTATATTTTGATTGGAAGACGATTTTGGGTTAATTGACTTCATAGTTCCTTTGGTTCATGGTGGCTTGTGCCTGTGCTTCTTGCTTTCCTTTAAAGAACAAAATTTCTGTCCTTCAGATCAAAGAGATGGCCAAGGAATTGGGTACACTTCTGCAATATATCGAAGAACCTGGCGGTTTCATGGATGCCTGCACTGTTTCCCAGAAGAGTTCAGTTGAAAGTTTGGAGGAGCACATGCAGTCTCTTTCTGGAAAATGCAGAATGTGGAAGGTAATATTTCAATGGCATACTATCACTTGTGGTTTCATTTTTTGCTATAACCCCTACAATGCCATCCCTTGTTGAATGGGATTGTAGGTTTCTCATACAAACAAATTGTAAAGAAGTCTACAAATAGAACTGTTTAATGGAGATGTTTGGTAGAGACTTTTAGTTTGCTCATCCGATAGGATGAACTAAAGGAGGAAGGGAGCTGCAAAAACATCATCCTGCTATTTGAACCTCTACTTTGTCAGGATATTGGATATTGGCTTACACTTTTGGATTCAGTAGATAAATCATAATTTCTTAAAGCGTATTCAATAATTTCTCTAGACCTTCCTTGATTAGGGAATCATTTAGAAAGTTAACTTTATGGCAGTTACAACCTGATTTGATATGGATATTTATGTCCTGTAACAGTTGAGCAAAGGAGGAATAGTGGTGTAAATGAGTTAACATTCTCATGAGCGATTTGGGCTTGGCTTGCAAAATACTATAATTTAACTTGGTTCTTAATTATCCCAGCTTGAAATGGAGTAGCAAGTCAAGCCAGATTCATGCATTCAAACCCCCTTTTCTCCCCTCTTATTTTTTTTGAAGGTTATTCAATAATATCTCCAGATCTTTTTTGATTAGGGAATCATTTAGAAAGTCAACCTTATGGAAGTTACAACCGGATTTTATATGGATATTTATGTCCTGTAACTGTTGAGCAAAGGAATAATAGCGGTGTAAATGAGTTAACATACTCATGAGTGATTTGGGCTTGGCTTGCAAAATTCTAGAATTTAACTTGGTTCTTAATGAACCGAGCTTGGACTGGAGTAGCAAGTCAAGCCAGATTTGAGCATTCTAATACTTGTTTTGAATGGAGTGGGTTGCAAGCCTATTTGAGTATCCAAGTTTATGTAATTCAAAACATATTTTATAGTCTATGTTATATTAAAAAATAATTATTAATTTGAACTTGTAGTGGAGTTTGTTCAAGCTTTAATTGTAGATTAATACATCAACTGACTTAAATTTTAATATGCTCAAATTTAGCTCTTTGAGTGTTCTATTGATGAGTTTGAGTATGTGTAGAAATTCACTCATTGTTTTTTTAATTAGTTAACAATGTAGGCAACCTTAGGAATCTATTCTAGTGCAGTTGACTAATTTCTACTCCTATATTTACAAAAGAATGAACTGCTATAACAGGGTGGAATAAATATGGATCCTATTTCTTAACATAGAACCTAGTAATTAGCTTTATATAGCTGTGCAATAAAATTTAATCCAATGTTCGGATTCTTCAACACTTCCCCTCAAGCTGGTTGGTAAAATTCTGTCTAGCATATTTCTGAATGTAGGATTAGAGAGTCCCTTAGTGAGGATGTCAGCACGTTGGCCACTGGTTGGAACATCAGGAGTACAAATCAGTCCGCTGTCGAGTTTCTCATTTATGAAATGTCTGTCCACCTCAACATGTTTTGTTCAATCTTGTTGCGCTGGATTATGGGCAATACTGATCATGGATTTATTGTCACAATATAAACGCATAGGTCCTTCCCACTTCATAAGTCCTTAACGCCATCAATTTTAATTCAGATTCCATTCTTGACCTTGATACCACAGTTTATTTTTTACTTCTCCATGTCACCAGGTTTCCTCCCAATGCAGTGCAGTATCGCAAAGAGTTTTTGTGGCTTGAAAATAAAATAGACCAAGATGTATAGCCTTCTAACACTGCAGTTGCCTGGTCCACATCTATATAGCTTTATAGCTTTGGAGTTCCATTTCTTATACATAGAATTACCTTGCCCGGAGCTGCTTTCGAGTATTTGATCTGTAGGTTGATTGGAGGTGAGAGTTCTTTGGATTGTGCATAAACTGGCTTATCACGCTTACTGCAAAGCTGTCTGGCCATGTATGTGAGAGATAGATAAAGCTTGCCAACCAATCTCTGATATCGGCCCTTGTCTACTCCATTGATGTCAAGTTCGTGTTCTGGTTCAAATGGAGTGTCACATGGTGTGCTGCCCATCATGCCAATCTCTTTCAGTAGATCCAGAACATAATTTTGCTGTGAAATGAAGATCCTTTTCTTCTGACTGAGCTATCTCTATGCTGAGAAAATATTTAGCTTACCAAGCTCTTTAATCTCAAACTCTGGAGTTAGTTTCTTCTTCAAGGATTCCTTTTCCAATATTTTATTACCTGTCACAATTATATCATCGACATAAACAATGTGTGTTGTAACTTCCCTGGCTTTGTTTATATCCTATTCCTCACATGGCTTTGTTTATGAGTGTTGTATGAAAAGTGTATGATCTCCCTGGCTTTGTTTGTATCCTATTCCTCACATGGCTTTTGTTAATCTGCCAAACCATGCTTGTGGTGATTGTTTTAAGCCACAATCTTCAATCGGTACGATTGATTCTTAGAAAAAGAGCCATTGAACCCAAGTGGTGGTTCCATGTTCACTTCCTCCTCTAAGTCACCGTGTATAAAGGCATTCGTACGTCATATTGCTGCATAGACCATCCAAAATTAGCTGCCAAAGAAGTCAAAATTCAAAGATTTTTCATTTAAGCAATCGGAGCAAATGTATCTTGATAATCCACTACATAGGTTTGAGTGTATCCTTTTGCTACTACCCTAACTTTTTATCTTTCTAGGCTTCCATCAGCCTTGTACTTTAGTGCAAACACACATTTACGCTCTACAGTTCTCTTTACCTTAGACAATGCAAGTACCTCTCATGTCTTGTTCTTTTGTAGAGCATTCACTCTTCTCTTATAGCATACTTCCAATTCTTATTTCCTAGTGCCGCATGAAGGTTTATGGAATTTGTGTATTGCTGATCTTAGAGAGAGAGAGAGAGAGAGAGAGACTCTATGAAGGAGAAAAATTTTTGAATAATGCATGGTGAGCTATAGGATATACAGGTTTTTCAGTACACTTTCTTAACGGCTATAGGTTGATCAGTATCAATAATCCTAGCAGAAGAAGCTAAAGAAGAAGAAGAAGAAGAAGAAGTTTCAGTTTCAGTACCTTGTATTGGTCAGACGTCTAATGTAGGGAAATGGCTGAAGGGAAATGTTTCTGCATTTCAGAAACGTTTCCTTTCAGGAAACCTACCAAAATAGGCTTGAAATGTTTCCAGCCCTTTTCTGCAATTCCAAAAACGAGGAAATGTGTTTCTGTGGCTTGAGAATAAAATAGAGCGAGATGCAATTGCAGTCCTCAATCGTTTTTCTACCTTTTCTTCCACACTAACGTGCAACTTGGAAAGCGAAGGTGAACCAGCTGTGGATGACAGCAATGGCAGATCAAGTCGGCAACAATGGCTGAAAGTAAATCCTCACAATGGCAAACACAACCTCTCTCCTCTCATCAATTCTTTCTGCCATTTTCTACCTTCAATTCAAAGGGGAGATTAGGCAGACAGCCAAGTTGCTGGCCACGGCAATGCAGTCTGCTAAAATCATATTAGTTTTTTTCTTTTTTTTTTTAAAAAAAAATTTCTCATCTCTTTTTTGTCCCTTTTTTTTTAAATTTTTTCGGGGGGTTTAAGTGGGTTTTTTATGTTCAGATTTTTTTTTTTCTTGTTCATATGAATGTGCTATTTATGTAACAAAATATATAACTAGAAAACTCCTAACTTTGATGATCAAATGAATTTTCTACTATTAATTTTCATTATGAAACTTGTAGAAAATAAGTTTTTTTTTTTTGAATACCTGATTTGTTAGTATCTTGTTATTTGTTTTTCTGATAGTAATATTAATTTGGATAATTATATTTACTAGTATTTTTATATGATCTTATCATTTTTTGCTTAAATGATAATTACAGATGTATATACAAATTTTTTTTATAATATATACTTATATTTTTTATATTTACATGTTTTCCAATATTTTGTTTCCAAAAAATATCGTTTCGCCATGTCCATTTTTCACATTTCCTGTTTCCACATTTCCCATTTCCATGCTACTTCGGTTGGACTCATGGATTTGCGGAAGCAAATGGTTTGGACTCATATTTCATTTCCTATTTTTTCTAAAAATGTTGTTTTGCCATGTCCATTTTCACGTTTCCTGTTTCCACATTTCCCATTTCCGTGCTACTTCTGTTTGGACTCATGGACTTGTGGAAGCACACGGTTGAGCTGTAGTCTCCTCGTATAGACCTATAATGGACAACCAGTAGTAGTTTCAGGCTGGTTTAGTTGAGGAGACTTTAAGTACTGGACCCAACATCGGATTGGAATGAGAATCTGCACTTGGCTTGCAGAGCAACTGGGTTAGCTGCTGGTACCCTCTTTTAATTTTTATCTTGTCAGGCTGGAATAGGGCGATCAGTAGCAGTTTCAGGCTGGTTTATTTGAGGAGACTCAAGGACTGGACACAATGTTGGATCAGAATGGGACTTTAGACTTGGGCTGGTTGCCGGATCAACTGTTTTAGCTGCCAATGGCTATGGTTTTTTATCTCGTGAGGCTAGAATGGGAAGAGAAAACAGATTAAGCTCCTCATACTTATCTTCTTTTGGGCTGTTTTCCCACTGAAAATAAGTAGTATTAAAATATGATTGTTTTTGGATGTGGCATCTTTTGACACAAAATTTCCTAGACGCCCCACCCCCCCGCCCCCCAAAAAAAAAAAAAAAAAATCATTGAATCTTGGATCAAGTTTAGTCCATTGCTGTTTGATATAGGAAACACAACTGAAGAACTTTGGAGGTAATTTTGTGTAGAAATATTTCTTTGGAACAAATTCTAAGAGATAATTTAAGGGACTTTTGAAGTCTGTGACTCCAGAGGGTAACTGATTGATTAGATATGTAGAAGTTAAAATCGCTTCTTCCCCAATAGCTTTTTGGTACATGATTTTGAGAAGGTAGCACTCAGGTTACCTTAATAATGTATCTCTTTTTTTCTTTCAACTACATTTTGTTTTGGAGTATCAACATATGAAGATTAGTGAATAATGCCTTATTTTTCAAATTATGGTGATAACATTTGATTGAAATAATCCATAGCATTATCAGTTCTAATACCTCTAGTGCTTACCCAAATTGTGTTTTTATCATGTTAAGAAAATTGGAAATATGCAAGATACATCTGATTTCTATTGGAAATATACCCAAGTCATTTAAGTGCAATCATCAATGAATATTATGAACCCTTCAGCTCTTGAATTTGGTGGTCCCATATGTCAGAATGAATAGGGAAAAAGGTCTGGTATTACTCCAAGGAAACTGCACTCTATGGTGCTTTGCAAATTTACACTCACAATGAAAAAACTCAACATCAATATTTTGAAACGAGGAAAACATTCTCCTTAGAGTTTTGAATGAAGTATGTCTTTGTTAACGATGATAATTCCAAATCTCATCTTTATTTGAATTGACGGAAATTAGAGATAGGTACAAGCGGACACTACAACTATCCTTGTCTTTACATAGGTACAACTCTCCATTGCAATAGCTTTCGCAATCAAGCACCTTATAGTTTTGTCCTGAAAAACATAATGATCCTTAAAGAATGTTACATGGCACTTGAGATCTTGAGTTATTTTATGGATGGATAGTAAATTAACAGTAAGATTGATTGGGAAAAGAGTCACCGTTCCTTGGCTTGCCATAGTTAATGAACCATCTGCAACTTTAATTTTTCTGTTGCTAGGACATGGTTGCTGGGTGGGGAAAAATCTGCAGAATATGTCGTGGTCTGTTGCACTTGAATCAATAACTTATGTGCTGGAATTGTATTTGTTTGAGGCACCAAAGACATAAGAACTTACTGTGTTACCACTTTGAGCAAGAGAGAATGAGCGAGAAGGCTTTGCAAGAGTGTTGAGGAAGTGTCTTAGCTTCTCAATCTCCTTTGAATTGAATTGGCCAGTCACGATACTGTTTGCTTCATGGCTTAGTTCTTCCACGCTAGTGAGATGCATCTGTCCCTTCAATTGATTTCCCTTACATCCTTAATCTCAACCCATTCCTGGAGGCTTGCCATGAAGTTTCCAGCAGTTTTCTTTTGTGTGTCTCTTCTTCTTGTTGTAGTTGCACTAAAGGCTGTCTTTATGAGTGGGTCTTTGTTCATCATTCTTCATGGGTTCAGCAGCATGCAGACCTTCACTTGGAGTTTTTCCTTGAGTGATCATCATTGTAGACCTCTCGAAATTGGACTTTGGCATTTCTAACATCACAATCCTTTGGCCCTGAACTTCATTGGGTGATGGAAGTGTATCCTCTCTAAAAACTTGGACTCTGACTTGGTCAAATTCCACATTAAATTTTGGAAGGAACTTGCAATTCCTTTCTTTTTATTAGATTGTAGTATTCAATGATAAATAGGTTACCTTGCTTGGTTGTTGAGAGAGTATTAATCTCAGATATTAGTGCAGCATCTTTGATCTTAGCGTAGGTCTATCTCATGGCTTCTCATATTTCATTTGCTATAGTCAGGAACATCTATGGTCCACTCACCTCTGGCATCATTGAGTTCCAAAGCCATGACATGATCATGGAGTCTTCCTCACCCACAATATAAACTTGGGATCTTCCGGACTTGGGGACACATCTTAAAAATGGTTAATCTTTCCTTTTTCTTTCAGAAAAGTCTTTACAATTGAAGACACCGTAAGTAATTTCTCCCATTCAAACAGTATGAGACTTGCAAATTCTGGAGTTTTCTCGTTCTGAAAATTTGAAGGGATGATTGATGAGTGTTTACCCAGTGAGCAGATGAAAAAAATAATTTTAGGAACCTGATGGGATATGTTGGCAGCATGTTTACAAACGACAAGCCAAACATGGTTCAAGGGCTCAATCACTCAATCACTTGTTTGTAACATGGGGGATGATGGGGAGGATGATTGGGAACTTTATTACGTTTAAGAAATCTGATTTCTTAAGAAATCTGATTTCTAAAGAAATATGATTTCTGGTTGTTGTTGGAATTCTGGTTTATTAGCAAATTAGGAATAAGTTGACCAAACATCTTTATAAGTCTTTAATTTATTTAATTATTGTTGAGTCTTGTTCTAAATCCTTGTTGGATTAGAATAAAGTTTTTATTTAGAGAATTCTTTAAGGATTAGGAGTCTAAAGGTCTTTAGGTTTAGGCTAGTTATTTCTATAAATATCTTGGTTTGTAATAATTATTAAATTTTTAGATTCAATAAACAAAGATTTCTTGCAAATTGGTGTTCTAAGATTCTGTGTTTTGATTTTCTTTAGGTGCGACTCCTAACCTGCTTAAGTGTTGAGGCTTAGAAATTTTTTTATATATGTTTTTTTTCCTTTTTCTCCATTTCATATCTGAATTTCTGTCAAATCATATTTGAAATTCAATTTTAACCCCCTTACTTTTTGCGAAAATGAACATAGAACATGTTATCTAATTCTGTCCTACGTCAGAACCCTAATCGGCTATATTATGTGGAGAAATTTACTCATAGTTGTATTGAATAATTTAGTATGGAGGAATATATAGGAATGTATACAACCGTAGGAATCTATTCTTGGAAATACAGCTGTACAATAAAATATAATTCTATCATTCAAATTCTTCAACGGAGCATAAAAATAAAACTTGATTAAGTTTTGGTTTGCTGATAAAGTCAAGCTCAAGTAGTATATTTGTCGAGTTGGGGAGAAGATGGGGGGCAAAAGAGACAGGAGGGGTTTTAGGGTTTTAAATAACAGAAACTTTATTTGTAACACAAACCAAAAGAAAAAGATTTAGAGTCAGGCTAAATTAGCCCAAAAAGGCCATTAGTACAATGAAATTTTTAAACTATTATCAGGATAATTCAACAAAATCAAGAAATTAATCAATCATTGCTTATCGTACTTTTATTCTTTTATATAAACGAATAGAGTTTATAATATTCATATCCACTTTGGCCCCAATAAATTGATTTTTTAGTTTTAATATATTGTACAATCAGTATCTCTCTAATCATAATATTAGTATCAAACCAATTTTATTACTATAAGAATGTTATAATTTAATAGAGATGTATTTACAAACATGATTAGACTTAGTTATACTTAGTGCAAGTACTATAGAGGTAAAATATGCACTACATTAATAATTAATTACTGGTGCATGTCAAATCTAAGTTGTGGTATTGAAAGAAAAGATAGTATAGTTTAAAAAATTTAGTACATGTATCATCTAGTGTTAGGAATATGCAAAGAGATATTGATAAAAGAAATAGACAGTTTCAAAAAACTAGTACATGTATATATGTAATGTAACATAATATACATTTTCTTATAATATACAAATAATGGACAAGTTACTTTAAGACAAGACTTAAAAAATATAGAATACATCACAATGTGAAATTTATTCTTATTTATAACTGGCTCAAGCTGAGACGAGATTTTTTATGACTATATGGAGGTTATTTCTATATAAAGGATCAATATGTAGAGATTTTACTATAAATCACTTATTGAATTAGTGTAAATAACAAATTGTCTGTCTCAAGTTTTAGTATGAAATGACCGAAATAGTTACTTATCACTGATGCCTAAAACTTTGCTTTGTGTTGGAGGAGAGGGGGGAGGACTATGATAGACGCTAGGTGATGTCATATGGCTTCCCTTCTTTTATTTCAACCTTAAAATAAAGAGGCAAAAAAAAAGGGGGGAGGGGGGAGCTTGGGGGGGTGGGGGTTTTGTTGTTAGATGCATGATTTTGCTTTTTCTTCTTCTATAGGGTTTTTATTTTTTAGGTATGTTTTATCATAATAAATTATTTCATCCCTCATTATAAAAATAAATTTAAATATCCTTGTATTTTGACACTGTTAATTTCAAGGTCTTTTCATCAAATTTGCTATTAAATTTATATAAAATAATCATAGTACTCGCTTTAAATTTAAATTTTCCTTTCTTATTGACCCTTCCTATCTTTACTACTAATTAAAAATTCATGAAAAAAATTCTTGAATGTCCAACTAGCAACAAAATTAAAAAAAAAAAAAAGAAACTAAATCATTATTGTACAGTTGTCAGTCTTTAATGTCCGAATTTGCATGGCAATTAACAAGTTGGAATCGTAAAATCTTACACACAAGTCCAACAAGAAATATCCACCACTCACTTTCATCCCTGCACCATACCCATTTATTTTAGGCTTTCCAAAAAATTGATTAATCATTAGTGTCTTGTAGGCCAAGAATACCACCTATAGGATATCCCTGAGTTGAAGGGAAAGGGGTAGGTAGGGAAAGTGAAATGATTTGAGCCATTCGGTTTGAGATAGGAAAGTAGCCTTGCAATCAACCTATGTAACAAAGAAGGAACCTAAGGGCAAAGCCAAGGGTTGAGGGAAGGAAACATAAACGAGATTATAAAGTGACTTAGACTTGGCTATTATCAAGGTTGCAGACAAAAGGTAAGAAAGGGGCATTAGGGCTTAAGCTTAGAAAGCCATCTTTTGTCCACTCTAATTGACAGTAACACAGCTGTGTGGTCTACAGTGGTGCAGCCACTGCAGGGATTGGCAATGTGTTAGTGCCTTCCCTCCTGGCTTAAAATTCTCCAATTTCTATTTTACTCATTTGCACGTTTGAGGATTTGAGAAAAGGGGCAATGAGAGAAGGGTAATTTGGTCATTAGAATTGTTTTGATAAATATCGACTTTTTGATCTTTGACTAACGAAAAGAGTACAAAAATTTGATAGGATTGTTTAATTCTACCGCGGCAAAATACAAATATTAAAGTTATTTTTATAAAATGAGGGACGAATTAGTGTATTAGGGTAAAGCTTGGTGGGATTATTTTATTTTACTCCTTTTTTGGAGCTATTTGTGTATATTGGTGATCAAACTTTATTTATATTCGAGTTGATATCACTGGTTTCATTAATATCGGAATCTTTGTGGAACGCTCCAATTTCCAACATTCACATGCTTATCACAGGAAAGTTGCTTTGTCGGAACATTGCATTTTGTAGATTCTGGATCATATTTAAAAAAGAAATACTACATACTATGAAACTCCAGGTAGCAGAGGAACTTTTGAGCATCACATCTTATAGTTTGATTTGGTGGCATTGAGTCTGAGATTTTAACTGAGTTCGTTGTATTAAAACCTTGATTATTGTGCATTCATATTCAAATTTTTCTTATTTTATTTCTTCATGCAAATGAAAGTAAGCAAATGGTAGGAAAGTGACAGATATCGTATGGAGATATTTTCATGAGCATCAAGTTTGACTCCCTGGCACATCAATTATGAGTGATTGTGATGTGAGAAACCTTGATTGCAATGCATTTCAGATCAAATTTTCTCATCATTTCATTTGTTTAAGAAAATAAAAATAAAATTGCAGGACAAGTGAATAATTATGCCAGTTTATAAATATTTTATAGGTTGTATGGTGATATTCGAGTTATTTCCATTGAAAAAGATTAAAGGAAAAATTCAGTCCTTGTGCTGGTGGTTGTATGCAAGGTTCTATTAATGTCTTACTTACGATTTCCAGGGCATCATTTATGAGCAGCTTGGAGAGGTCCAGCATCTTCTCGATAAAACAGTCCAAGGTACTATTCATATTTTTAAATGCATATCGTTATAAATAGTGCTTTTCTCTTTTTTTTTTTTTTTGCCAATTCCAAAAACCTGAAAATACCTTAATAAACATCTTTGCAATAATTTATTAGTGCTAAAGTTTGTTAGCTTAAGGTAACCATTATTCAAATATATCATAATGCTAAAAGTTCAACAATTGATGTTAAACTTGATTTCAGAATTATGATAAAATGAGTTTAGTAAATCTCATTTATGCTCATAATGGTGCTTCTATGAAATACTCCAAGGCATATGTTATTTTTTTATGGAATTTTAATTTAGTGGGTTGGTGCATGTCTTAGGCCCATTTCCTCAACAAGCATTGAGATCATGTGGCGGTTGTTAGGAACTCCCAATAAGCTAGCAAGGGTTCTTGACCTAGTGTCTTGTTAGGAATTCCTTCTAGCAAGCTTGCCTAAGGTCTCGATTAGATATCTACCAATTAAACAGTTGAAGGGCCAGTATAGAAGGCCTCTCTAGGCAATATAATTGGGGTATCGGCAATAACACATGCAATCAGAATAGCATAGAACAATCATTACTTTTTTTTTTAATTGATATGGGCTAATAGTACATATAGTTGCTCTTGGTAGATTCTTTGTGGGGAAACCTACACAGCGAAGGTTAGAGATCCACTTTGCTACTGGTAGGGGGTGAGTATTCGGTTAGTTTGATTTATTCGATTAAGTTTTTTTACTAAAATCAAATAAATAGAATTTTTTATTTTTAAAATTGAATCACACCGAAATTTTTGAGAAAACTGAATAAATTGAATTTTATATATCTTCAAAACAAACTGAACTTATAAAATTTCAGTTCAGTTAAGTTTGATTTAATTAAATTACATATATTTTAAATTGGTTTGATTCAAATCGGTTTTGATTTATTAATAATTTTGGTTTATTTGGTTTTTATATAAAAAATCGAAGTAAAAACTAAAATTGAGCCGAATTGACTCGGTCGGTTTTTTTGGTTTGGTCCAATTTTTTCTCACCCTTAGCTATCAGTCAAGTCCAAGTGGGAGCCCTGGGCAACTAACCACTGTCCTCTAAAGAGTGTTAAGAGCATCCTTAGATATTTCAATAGAAGATATTACATTGTTTGAGGGGTCATCCTCTAAAATAACTAAAATATAATCAAATATGAAATAATTCTTTTGCCCTTATGAATTGCAAAATTTCACCCCCCATTGACAGTATTGCTATGGATTCTTGCATGTGAATCTTCTATGCCAAAGAACCAGGTCTTATTGCTTCTCCACCTTGTTCTTTCCATTGTTCAAATCTTTTCACTCTATTAAATACTTGTTGCTTGGATTGTTGTAGGCTTCTAAAGCTCTCTCTGTTAGGATCACTTTTAACTTCCTCCTAATTGTTGATTCGATAGTGATTGTTGCTTGAAATTATTCCTTTTGTCTTGGATATATATCTTGTATATGGTAAGACTTTAGACTGTTGAAGTTGTAAATTGTCTATATGTTCATCCCTTCTGGTGGTTTTCCCTCGTTGCTTACGTTCCTCTTGATGGTTTGTAACAAATTCATTATACCTTGACACTAATCGATTGTCCTATTTGTTAAAGCTAGGTGAAGGTTCTCGTAGTAACTACATTATGAGCAAGGTACCAATGGTGAAACCTTATGCTTATCAATCTTGATAGATCGATTTCTCCATATGGTCTCCTTGGTTGATTGTAGCGATATTTGTGCTCTTGTATTCTTTTGTGAAGTTCCCTGCCTTGAGAGTTCCTTCAGATTTTAAGAGCAATTGGATGTGCTTCCTTCATTAACTTCCTCTCCAACGCTAGGAATGATGTGTGTGTTTTTATCTCAAACAGTGTCAACATGTCTGCGAGTTTAGGAATCTGGATCTCACGAGCACCATTCTCTTTCTTTGTAAATAATTTATGTTGCTCCAAGGTTTTTTGATATGTAATTGTGTCAACTATATGCACCACCCAAATTCACCTAGATATTCATAAAAAGCTTAATACATTAGAATACAAATGGTAGCAAGAACATTTGTTAGTCCATAAGGCATAATAAGAGTTTTTAAGTGTATCATATTGGATGCCATATGTGGTTTTAGAGATTCCGTGGGTTTTCCTTGCTTCATTCTATATTTGAATTGGAGAGCTGAAAGGACTCTCTTTTCATTAACTGGACTCATAATTGGGGGGACGATGCATGGATTTTGATCCAACATCAAAAGACATTCAGTTGCTGAGTTTAGGGCCATTCGATTCCTATTCAAGAATTGCAACCCTATAACTAAGTCAAAGTTATCCATTGGTATAACTGTGAAGTCGATCATTACTGTCCATGCTCTCAACTTGCAAGGTATTTCTTAGGCTAGGCCTACTGTTGCCACTGCCTTAGAATTCATAGCTATCAACATTTTGATATCCTTTTCTATTGACATTCCTTCTTGTATTGCCATTCTGTCATGAAAAAATTGTCTGGCTCTTGAATCCATAAGGGCTCTATGAGTTCTCCCATTGATTGTTAGATCTGCATACATTGATACTCCCTTCTGTACTTGTTTTTTGAGTGTCCGCATTATCAAAGAATAATTTCTTCATCTCTTTGCTTGTTCAAAATCATTTTGCGCATCCTGTCCAATCTGCATGTCCATTGTTATCTTCTTTAGGCATTTGATAGCTTTATGCGAACCTTCACATGAAAGCATCACATTTTCTTAGGATTAGTGTATCAGAAATTGTTATCTCGCCTTTCGACTATCTCAAGGTTCTAGTTCCTGTTTCTCATTATTAGGAGTGGAATTATCATCTCGATCATATTCATTATTTCGTGCTTTGCTGCTTTGGTTAGGATGAATTTTATTCCCCATGAAGGGTGTGAATTTCCCTTTTGAATCATTATCTGAATAATCGTCTAGGGACATAGCAATGACATATGCTGAACTTATGTCTTTCATCCTCTCAGCTTCATTTTTGCGCATGGGTTTAGCTCATAAAAAGTGGAATATTTTGTTTGCATCGGATATGGCTTGGACATCTTAGTATGATTATCGAAAAATTTCGGACATATTCTCTAATGGACCCTATGTGCTTCAAGTCCATCAACTTGCATCAAGCATTGTATGCTACATTCTCTCGATTAGAATTCCACTTTCAACTCTCTTTTGAAATTCTCCCATTTAGTTATGGTGACTTATCTATTTTTTCATTTCATCAACTTTAGTTCTCCATAAGAGTTTTGCACCATTTGCTACGTACGTTAGAGCTATGGCTGACTTGTTTTCACTGCAGCTGATTTTCATAGCACTAAAGTAAAAATCCATATCTAAAAGAAAATTATCTACTTGGCATCTCGTTTGCCACCATAGGACTTAGGCTTAGGTATCTTTGTTTGTTTTCCATTGTTGATTTGACTGTCAACATGATTATTTGAATAACTAGCAACTACCAAAAGCAAATCTCACTTGGCCTCTCATTTCTTGTATCTTGATGGTTTGTTTCCCATCTTTGTGGAATCTTCATGGAAGGGCTGAAATGTATTTTTGACATCACCTATCAACTGATCAACAAAATCACAGATTTATATGAATTGCTTCAAACTCGGTGGGCAAGCTCTTTAGCTTCTCCACCTGAGCTCTCAAATCTTCCATCTCTGTCATTTTTGCCTTCAAGTTGTTGATTGTATCGGTGTCAATAATATTTCAAATTGTGGAGGGTTCAATCTTTTATTTACTTTCCTCAATGGATCAAAATTTTGCCACATTGGCCATAAGGAACTCAATTTTCTTCCCTAGTGTCTCAATGCACTCATCTTTTTGTGAGGGCTAGATGAATGATTCAATTTAAGACCTCTATCCTTTGAGACTTCTGTCCCTTATCATTAGTATTCTAACTTTAACATAGAGAAGGGCAATAACAAACAATCAAAATAACACTAGATAGTCAAAAGCATAGAGAAAGGCAACAACATATTATAAGGCAAGCTAGTCACCTGGTATGGGATTAGATTTATAGAAATAGAGCTACTTCTTTTGTTAATATGAACCAACAATATATATAGTCGCTCCTTGATGGATCCTTTGTATATAGGTTGAACCTATTTGGTAAGGGCTAAAGGTTGACTGACTTTATATTCAAAAAGAAAGAGAAGGAATGCCAGCTTGCTTAGATGGTGTAAAATCGCCTAAGCAATCCTTAGGCCTTAGGGATTAGTGACCTATAAATAGGCCTCCAAATCTTTAGAAAATGTATGTTTTGAATATAGAGTTAGTGGAGAGAGAAAAGACAATTGTAGAGATGGAGAGCTCATTGTTATGGGCTTTATATTCTTTTATTTCAAGAGAAAATGTTACTATTCTCTCATTGTGCTATAAAGGTTGTAACTCTTATTATTTTTCCATTGTGAGATTCTTCTACTCTTACTCATGGTTTTTACTTCAATTTCTTTGAAGATTTTTTACGTAGAATTTGTATTTCAAATTTTGTTCCATATTATTTTCTTAGTCATTTTTGTAGCTATCTTGCTCTATCAAGTCCTATTTTCATAACAAGTGGTATCAGACATTGGTGTTAGTGAATTGTGATAAAAGCAATGACGACAAAATTCTAGATTGGAAATTCAATGGGAGTAATTTCTCATTGTAGAAATTAAAGATAGAGGGAATATTGAGAAAATATAATTATTTAGCGGTTATCAACGACAGACTAAAAAAATTCATAGATAACAATAAGTGGAACAAGATGTATAGAAATGTTGTTGGAATTAGCAGACGGGGTATTGTTAAGCATAAAAGAAATGTTTTAGAAGTTGTATTTGTTCACATTGCTAAGTTATTGGATTGTTATAATGCATATATATGGGTTGAGCACCCTCTTCCTTTGAGCTAGCTTTTTGTAATGAATTCTACCTACTCCCATCCGTCATTTGTCGTGGCATCAAAGTCAGATTTTTGTCTTTGATGATGGGTTTGGACCCCACCCATTTGTATGTCACGCTAGGCATGCGGAAGGGTGTTAGAAGTTGTATTTGTCCCACATCGCTAAGTTATTAGATTGTTATATTGTATATATATGGGTTGAGCATCCTTTTCTTTTGAGCTAGCTTTTAAGAAAAAGTTTTATCCAATCTTATCAATTGTCTGTCAAAAAATAAAAATGGCAAAGGAGATCTGGATTATCTCATTAAATTATATAAGGTCAAAACACTCTTATAACAAATTTTCCTTGAAGATTGAAAATTTGTACTCTTTCGATAGTAGAATCTACTTCCATGAAATACTCTCAATATTTTATTTTCTCAACTTACACAATTGAAATATAAAATAGAAGCCAAATTAATATGCTTAACTTTTACTTCAAAATCTACTTGGTTCGTATGATTAACTATCAATTTAACAAATAAAGTCTCTCGGATTATCTAATCTTTGATGATGTTCAACCTCTGTTTTAGAGGAAGAAAATCAATATAAGAACAAGGAATACTGGTTGGCAAATTTGCAACAAGTAGAGATCTTAGGGGTGGTGAGAGGGAGATCAACGGAATGTGGCTCCAATGGGAGTCAGAGTTGTGATAGATCAAAATTAAGGAGTAAAAAGAATATCAAGTGCTACAACTGTGGCAAAAAGTGTTACCTAAAGAAGGATTGTTGGAATTTGAAATGTTTCAACGTTTAAGTGATGTGAACATGGGTAACTTGTCTCAAACCTATATGCAATGTTAAAACCTTTGTCTATGGTCTATCACCTAATCAAACAAAGAAACTTTAACTTTCAACTAGACTTTTAGATAACTTGTATGTAGCAACTTAAGTTATAAAAAATTAAAGATTGTTTAAGTTTCAAACCTAAAATCGAGTCATTTTTACGTTTAAAATTAAACGTTGCCAAACCTTTACTCAATAACCTTACCAAAGTTCTTTCAAGAACCAACCGAAATCAATAATCATATATTCATGGTGGACGGTTTTAGGGTTTAAATAGACATTATAGTACTTAATCTAATGCTAATTCTAATGGAAGAAGGAAAAGAATAATCCTAGAATATTCCTAAGCATATTCAGCCAAGTAAAGTTTTAGGTCTCTTAAAACATTAGCTAACAATTCCAAACAAGAAACTTCTACTAATCAAGATCAATGAAAGTCTTAAGCTAAAGAGAAGATACAATTCGGCTCATAGTAGAAGAGAAAGAATAAAAATACCAACTAAACAAATCTTTTGGAAGGTCTTCATCTTGACTAGAACTTTGACCTTGACATTATCTCCTTATCTTTTGGCCACCCCATATGACTTCCTCCTTAGGGTTTCCTTGCATGTCAGTCCTCGTGTTGGAAGCTTCCTTGGAATCATTTTGAAACTTTTGGAAGCTTCCTTGGAATCATTTTAAAACTTTCTAGAATCTTCTTAAAATCTTTTAAGATTTTTTTGATCATATTTTATGCAAATTGTTCCAATTGAAGAGTTTGACTTGTAGCTTTTATCTTGAGCTCTACACATGAAATTGAAGTGCACAGTTGATGATTTTGCCCTGGAGAAGAAGATTTACTAATTGCTCTATTTGAATCTCCATCCCAAGCTAAGTTTCCTCTTGCATAAATGCTGTCAATTCTTCTTTAAACCTCTTAAAGCATACCTAGTCATTGGTCCTTTGAATTTTAAAGTGTCTCTTGCTTGATGCCATCTATGCTTGCATCATTAAGGAAATGTGGCAAGTACCTTAGCTGTGGCAAAGCTTTATGTTGTGAAGTGATCACAACTAATACAAGCAAAAAGAGATTTACGGTGATCAAGTGGAACGACATCATGAAAGATTGGTGGTAAAAGGGCATTCTCATAAAAAGGCATTGACTTTAATGAATATTTTTCCTTGTGGTTCAAGTTACTACAATCCCAATTGTCCTGACAATGTGTGCTACACTTGATCTACATCTAGAGCAATTAGATCTGAAAATTGCTTTTCTTTATGGATATCTTGAAGAAAAAACTTATATACTCCAACTAGACAAATTTGAAGAACAGGGAAAAGAGAACTTGGTTGCATCTCTATATGGTTTAAAATAGGCACTGAGTTGTTGGTATAAGAGATTTGATTCCTTTATTATGAATCTTGGATAATAAAGACGTAATGTAGTTCCTTGTGTATATTTCAAAAGGTTTAATGAAAATGATTTTATTATCTTGTTGTTGTATTGATGACATGTTGGTAACACAATCAAACAAAGATTGTATCGAAGAACTGAAGGCACAGTTGGTCAGGGAGTTTGAAATGAAATATTCAAAATTAACACATAAGATTCTAAAAATGCAGATTCATCGGGACGGAAATAGCAAGAAAATTTGACTACTATAGAATTATTTGAAGAAAATCTTGTGACATTTCAACATGCAAGATTGTAAGCCAATTTCTATCCCACTTCCTTTTTATCTCAAGTCATCCTCTAGTGAGTCCTAACAATGAAGCAGAGAGGGTGGAGATATCTCGAGTATCGTATGCCTCAAAAGGTGAGAAGTTTAATATTCATTATGGTTTGTACAAGACCAGACATTTCACAAACAATAGAATCTATTAGTATATGACAAATCCTGATAGAGAGCATTAGAATGTTGTAAAGAAGATTCTAAGATATATTATTGCATTGTGTTGGTCAAACCACTTTCAAAGGATGTATTGACTCAAATTATGCAGGTGATTTGGATAAACGCAAATCCACCATAGGCTATATGTTTGCACTTGCTAGTGGAGTTGAAAGTTGGGTATCAACATCGCAATCAGTTGTGGCTACATCCACAACAAAAGAAAAATACATGGCAACTACATAAGCTAGTAGAGAAGCAATGTGGTTGAAGATAGTATTGGAAGAACTCGAGTACAAACTAGAGAAAAATTTTTCTATTTAGTGATAATTAGGGTGTCTTGCATCTCGCAAGAAATCCAACATGTCAAAGACAAAATACATTCGAGTTTTGTAGAACTTCTTTTGTGAGAAAGTGGAAGAAGGAACCATCGAAATGCATAAAATCCATTCCAAAGACAAGCTAGCAGATTTTATGATAAACACAATCAACAATGACAAAATTTATTTGGTGTCAATCCTCTTGTGGCCTGATGTAAACATAAGTAACATTTAAAGGCAGGATAGAAAAAATAGGGGAAGGATGTGATTGATTCTCAATCAAACCTTCAAGAGATTTTTAGTTGACTTTATATTTAAAAAAAATAGAAGGAATGCCACCTTCTTTGGTGTTGCAAAATCGGCTGAGCAATTCTTGGGCCTTAGAGATTGGAGGCCTGTAAATAAGGCTCTAAAACCTTAAAAATGTAAGTTTTGAATATAGAATTAGTAGAGAGAGAAAAGACAACTGTAGAGAGGGAAAGCTCTTTGTGTACGGAAAAATATAGAAAGTGTTTTCTCCTATTTCAAAAGAGAGTGTTATCATTCCTCCTTGTGTGATAGAGAGAGGTTCTAACTCCTATTATTTTTTTCATAATGAAATTCTTCTATTTTTTCCCATGGTTTGACCCCGATTTATTTGGAAGTAAAATCTGTGTTTAATTTTGTTCAATATTATTTTCTTATTACTTCATTTGCAATCTTGCTCTATCTGATGATATTTTCATGACAAGATCCCCTTGCTAATGGCCAAGTTCAGGTGGGAGCCCTAAGCAACCAACGACTACCCCGAAAAGAGCGTTAGGAACATCATTAGACATTACAATAGGAAACATTACATTGTTCAAGTCCTTTTTCTAAAATAACTAAAATAGAATTAAATATGAAATAATTTTCAAGTCCTTTCTCTAAAATAACTAAAATAGAATTAAATATGAAATAATTCTTTTACGCGTACTAATTATAAAATTTCACCCTATGATAGTTCACCTTATTGTTTTGGTAAATTGACCATTATTTAAATCATGATTGTGATGTTGCTAAAATGGTGTCGCAAGTATTATGCAGAATTCAATCAAGAATACAAAATTTATTTGGAAAGACTTATAAGGAAACAGAACCTTATGATTTTTAACTGTGTAAGTAGCACTATATTTATAAGGAAACAGAACCTTATGATTTTTAACACTGTAAGTAGCACTATGTTCCTTGTTTTTCTCTGTGATACATACAGCTTAACTCCAGAGACTAACATTTTTCTTGTTCGGCAAGATTTTGTCCACTGGCCATTATTCTCATACAAAGTTACTGCTCTTTTTGGTTAAATTCAAGGCCATTTAATGAGGGGGGAAAAAGGCTGAACTGACATAAAACCAATTGAGACAAAAGTTCAGGCTATATGCAATTTATTATGTTCAAGCTGCTCAACCCAATTAAAATTTTGAAACTTGTGACCAAGCTTATCCTGGAGCTCTGTATGTTTGTTATCTAAGTTCTTTTTGAAGAAGTGCTGGAAAAAAAAAAAAAAAAAGCTGAAGGGGATTAAACTCAGTTGGTTAGTGAAAATCTCTTTGATATCAGCCTTTACGTAAACTAAATTTCTAACAAAAATTACGGTGAGCTAATGTATCTACATGAACATAATTTTCAACATCACATAAAATGTAATTTGGATGTTTAGTGGAAAAACAAGGAGCATGGCATGAAATATGTAGTGGATAAAATTCTGATAGTGGATTACTTGCCTCAGCGAATAGGGGCATGGCTCTCCAACGCAGGGACAAAATCAATGTTGAGTCAGTCATAATAAGAAATATTCAATTGCAATCAAATAGGATAGAATGAATATTATCCTATTGAGCTATTAACCCTTAATTTGCTATTTTTAAAGTGCTGCCAACAAAATCGCACCTGCTTATGTTTAGAATTTAGTTTACTCAGGATACTGTGTGCATTGTTAACAATAGTGAGCTATTTCTTTTTAAAGAAAAAACTTAAGAAGTGAAGAAAATGAAGCAAAATTGTGGGCGCAGGGGGAAGAGATTAAAAGGAAGAAGAGAGAGAGAAGAGGGGTGGGGGGTTAGGGAAACATTTGTTAAAGGTGATGATTTGAGTGGAGATTCCCATCATTCCTTTTGATGTGCTGGTATCCTAAACTCTCTTCTGGATGGTGGCCATTATGTTTGTTTTGAAAATTTATAAAATTGGTAGATCTGCTTAATTTTACATCTGTTTTCTAGTTTATGTGATTGGTGTTGTATTGCACTTTGTGTTTTTATTTCTGCATTTCAAATGCATTTAAATGGTTGTATTATCTTCCTCCCTCCCTTTCACCACCTGCCCCAGCCCTTCCGTTCTCCTCATATTAACACATAAAAACAAAATAATGCATCAATATATGCGAACCTGGTGCTTGATGGCGGATTGAGGCATTCTGTAGTGATGGTGGGTGAGGCCTAGTTTGGTCAAGTGACGTTTGTAATGCATCGTGACTTATATGCATCGGTCTTTGTTGGCTTGCTTGCTCTCTGCAGTGAGTTTTTTTTTTTTTTTTTTTAAGTCCTAGATATCCACTGTCCATTTCACTTGTTGATTTGCATCATATTAAGTTTTAAGCAATCTAATGTTTTCATTGATATTCTTTTTTGGCTTTCAGTTTTGGCAAGGAAAATATGCGTGGACGGTATTATTAAACAAGCTTCTGATAGTCGGTATTGGGAACTCTGGAATCGCCAAAAGTTGAATTCTGAAATTGAATTGAAGAGACGCCATATATTAAAATTAAATCAGGTTGATAACTAGTTTTTAACATGTAAGATTAGTCCAATTTGAATTTTTAATAGCTATATCTTGTTTCTGGTTGCAGGTTTTGACCAGTCGGCTGATTGAGTTGGAGGGGCACTTCAATTCTCTTGAACTCCACAAGTTTGGTGAAAATAGTGGAGTTCATATGGGTTGGAGAGCTTTTCAGAGTAAACATGGGTCTTCAAGGTATTTTAAATTTTAGGTTTTTATCTCATATCTCCTTTCCATCTTTGCATGTAATTTGGCACCAATTAAGAAACAAAAAACTGTCTGACACTGTGGTCAAGTATATGTTAAAGGTAATATCATTTTATTTCGAACACTGGCACCAATTAAGAAACAACACTTTGCTCTTCTTTCATAATCTCACTACCCACACCATGTGATACAAAATTAATGAATACTCACTGTGGTAGAGAAAAAAGTTGGTGATACTCAATAAATCACTTGATTGCATTGTGATCAGTGTTAATAATTCATCAATTCTTTTGTCCAAATATTGTGGTGGAGTTGGAAGAGGAATATTTTGGGGAAAAATTATGGAACAAAGTTACTTTTTAGATTTAATTTTGACTAGTGGGTACAATTGAAACTAATCTCCTAACGTTTGGATATGATCATTTATTTTGGAAGGTTTGGATATAATGCATATTCATGAAAATGTTTGGTTTTCTTAAGTGATTGAGCCAATTTCTATTTGCAGACAAATGCAGTCGTTGCATACTTTATATAAGACAACAGATTCACAACTAGCAGCTGCTGAACAACTTTCGGAATGTCTCTCAAAACAGATGACTGTACTGAGTATAGAATCATCTGTAAAACAAAATAATGTAAAGAGGGAACTATTTGAAGCAATTGGGATCCCTTATAACACCACTGTCAGTTCCCCAGATGCAACAAAAGTTGGAGATTCCTCTTCATTGAAAAAACTTTTACTTTCTTCGGGATCTGCTGCTAATAAACATCAGTCCAGAAGACATCAATCAAGTGTTGTTAAGAGTTGCGATTCAGAGACTGCTAGGAGAAGAAGAGACTCACTGGATCGAGTAAGTTTGTTTTAAGTGGCTTCTGATTTTGTTTCTTTTGTGAGTTTGATTCTATGTGATTCTAATGCTGGGGTCTTTTATTCATACTTGTTTTGGTACAAGTTATTATAGGTACACCTAAAAGCGAAAAAGAAAGTTTAGTTATTATAGGTGTGCGTGGAGCAAAAAATGAAAGTCTGATTTTGTAATGCAATGATTGACTGTACTTCCTAAGCTTTGGATGTCTTCAAGTCTTCCTATTTGTATTTGTGATATATCGTTTACTGAACTGATTTTCCTTTTTTCGTATTTAATTAAACTCTGTGGTCCCTCTCCTTTCCTTTCCTTTCTTCTCTTCCCTTTTTATCTTCTTATCTATTCTTTTCACTCCCTTAATTTTTGGAATGAGATTGATTATTTCCTGAGATCTTGATTGTCATAAGCTGACTTTCCTTTTTGTAAATTGAATTTACCTGTCATGCCCTCCCTCTTTCCTTTTCTTTGCTAACCAATTTTTTCTTCTATTCTTTTCTAAATATCTAGAGGCCTATTTTTTTTGGGTTAGTTTGCTTTATTTTTTATTTATTTGATGCTTTGCCTTTTATAACTATGTTTTCAAAACACATTTTACTTGTTAGATGGTTAAGTTTTATCTGCAAATAATAGAGGAATTGGCAAAATTTTTTCACTGTTTATTGTTTTATTATCACAGAATATTGTTTTTGGTTATTCTGCTATGTTTACCATCTGCTAGTTCCATATGTTTTCCCTGATGTATTTATCTCAACCAAATTCTGTCATGTAAAGACATGTATAATAAGGTGAACCAGCCAGATGAATACACTGAAGAGATGTAAAATGAGACAGAAGAAGGGGGAAACTATGATGGCACCTTCATTGTACATTATTTGAGCTTTGAAGTTAAATGGTTCTTTAATATGATATTAGAATTTAATTGACCAGATCCAAGTTGTTTAAGTTCAAATCCTTGGAACTTTATTTTATTCAAATTTCAGGTTCTTCCATGATTGACCTAGCTAGTTTTTGTTTGAGAAAGCACGTTGAAGAATAAAGATTATACATTTGGGGCTCTCACATGCAAGTTTAAGCTAATAGGTTAATCAGTTCTTAATAATCAGACTTAACCCATTGTTGCAGCATGAAACTGTATTTTTAAAAATAATTTATTATCATGATAAAGGGAAGTCAGGTTGGCTATGTTAGAAGGTCGTGGAAAACATTTTCTGCTATTTGGCATCTCATTGGATATAGGACAAGATATTGCCACAGGGGGCCTATACAAGGAACTACTAAATGCTGTAGTGTGCTACATTTTGGTAACTTCTTTTTATATGCATTTGCTGATTTTGCATAAGATGAGAATGTGAGATGAATATGTATCTTACGGGATTCAGATGAGTGATTCTTGCTTATCATGCTCTCTGAAATGTGAAAAGTAGATATTAGAGAATGTATATTCATAACTCATGTGATTAAATTGTCTTGTCTCATTTTATCAATCTATATCTGACATTTGCTGATTTTTAGTATTAAAACTTCTCAGTTGTTTGACCTCATTGATAATTATCCTTAATTTGCACTGTTTATGACCATATATTCAAATGGTGTTTCTGCAGCCTTTAGTTGACACATCTTCATGTTACCTTTTGTTTTTGCTGGGGTCATGTGTGTAGAATCATATATAGAGGCTGTAGGTTGCCTAGCATACATCTATCCACTTATTACTGATTTTGTCTACTACTTTTTTAGACTTTTTGTTGCCCTTACTACTTTTTACTTTCTTATTATGTGGAATAGTTACAGTAATTTTGTTATATTTGGCAGTTGTAGCCTGAGCATTGTCATCTTTGTCAGTAAATATTTTGTCAGACACTTTAACCGTTCGTGATCATACCAAAAATGATTTCTGATAATCTTCCTTCATGGGGTTAACTGCCACCAGGTTCATTCTGCTATCAAGAAGTATGTGCACAATGTGCCACCTTTTAAATCTGATGGTCTAAATTGAATAAAGATGTTTTTCTTCAATGAAACCAACATTCATACTAACATTTTTCCTCACTTCTAAGTTTAATTGTTTCAAGTGATCATTTGAAAGAAATCGTTCCTTCCCACTTATTTGTGCTGATAGGTCATGTGAATGCTGATATGTATATTATTTCTTCTGAACTTCCTGTAGAGCTGGGCTAGTTTTGAGCCCTCAAAAACAACTGTAAAGAGGGTACTTTTGCAAGAAAGGCAAAGGACAACTGCAAATAAATCTTCCTTGATGGATAGACAACAACTTGGCCCATCTGTGGTGGATAGCTCAGCTGTCAGTCAGCCGAAGGAACTGACATCTCCTTCAACTTTCATGTTCCCTTCGGAAAATAAAGGTCACCTATGATTAACTGCAGATGAAAACATTTGTACATTTATTCAGTTTGCATAACAGAATGACCTTTGCCCTAACTTATAAATACTTCGGTGTTGTTTGTTTTCAACAGGCAGTCAGTACATGTTCCCAAAACAGGCCTTTGATAAAAAATCAACTCCATCTAAATGGGCTAATGACTCTCTACGACTATCTCAATTGACATCTCAAGCTACAGAGTTGAGGACTCCTTTGTTGCAAAATAATAATGATGGCTCCCAAGCAATGACAGGGAAAATCCTTGCCAAGGAATCTAGTAATTTTAATGTAGATAAAACAAGCATTTCGGTTTCTTCTAATGAGTCTGATTCTATCTTGATAAATGAGACTCCGGGTATTCAGCAGTCTGAAATGAGCCTATTTAAAAATTCACCAGTCTCAATGGAATCACATGCACAAACACCAATGCTGAAGAAGTCAACAGAGATGCTTGGTTTCAACATGAAGACAGCTGTGCATTCAAATTCAATGATTGAAACTGTTAACCATGGAATAACAAGTACAAAAGGTTATGAGACTTCATTTTCTCTTCTAACTGCTGCTGCTCCAGTAATTCCCTCCCATTCTAAAAAGGTTTCACAATTCAAGGTTGCAGCTAGCAGAAGCCTGCCCAGTGAAAAAGAATCATTTCCTCAGGAATTCTCAATGACACTTTCAGCTTCATCGCCACTCATTGCATCTTCTGCATCTAATCCTTCTCCAACTGCACCATCCTTGTCAGCTGCAATACCATTTGGCATTCCTTTGAATAATTCTAAAGACAAGATTGATGATAATCGAACAGTTTCTTTAACATCCATGTCTTCAGTTTCTTCGGTTTTTTCTTCTAGTTCCTTTGCTCTTGAGGCTTCCAAGTTGCAGTCCCCCATGCACACTCAACCTCCAGAGCTTCAACCTGCAACTGGTGCAATGCCACCTCCTGTCATTCCAATGCATTCATCTTCAGTGTCAGAGTTTCCTAAAACAGAGGCTCAATTACCTACTGGCAATATTTCACCTTCTACAAGCCCAACTCCTCCAATTTCAACATCAGGCTTTCCCAGACCAGGACCTCAACCCCCTTCTCAAAAAACTTCACTTTCTGCTGATTCAACTTCTCCATTGATGTCTGGGCCTCCTCAAACACAGCTACGACCTTCTGTGGACAAACTTAGCTCAAGAACAGATGTGGATGCTGCTGCAACAGCTCCACAGGGACAGACTGAACCTCCTGCATTTAGTTCAAAGCTTGAGCCTCCTGTGTCATCTGCCTCTACAACTGAAAGTTCAGCTCAATTGGGAACTACAATACAGTCCAGTTTGAACATGCCTAGCAGTTCTCTCAATATAGCAAATGTACAACCTAAACAGCCATCCGATGGGCATGTTCTCTTTGGGGCACCTTTAGCTTCTGATAGCTCCGCAAATGGGAAAAATGCAAATTTGGATGTTGCAGTTGCTGAACAGGATGAAATGGAGGAAGAGGCTCCTGAGACTAGCCGCACCAATGATATTAGTTTAGGGAGCCTTGGAGGTCTCGGTTTTGGTTCAACCCCTAGCTCAACTGCTCCTAGGGCAAATCCATTTGGTGGTTCATTTGGTAATATAGGTACAAACCAAGCAAGTTCTTTCACTACGACGCCACCTAGTTCAGGACTCTTTCGGCCTGCATCATTTAGCTTTCAATCTCCACCGCCCTCTCAATCATCCCCGCCAATGAATCTGGGTGCCTTCTCTGGTGGTTTTGGTACTGCAGCAATTGTTCAAGATCGTACACAAGGTGGGTTTGGCCAGCCTTCTCAGATTGGAGCAGGACAACAAGCACTGGGTTCAGTTCTTGGTTCTTTTGGGCAGTCAAGACATTTTGGTGCTGGTTTACCTGTTGGCATTGCCAGTACCAGTTCAATGGGTGGATTTTCAAGTGCTGCAACAGGTGGTGGGTTTGTTGCTGTTGCTTCCACAGGTGGTGGCTTTGCTGGTTTGGCCTCAGGTGGTGGAGGATTTGCTGGCACAGGTTCAGGTGCTGGTGGATTTTCTGGCATGACTTCAGCTGGTGGAGGCTTGGGAGCTGCTGCCCCCAGCAGTGGTGGTTTTGCTGGAGCTGCGGGTACCATTATTTTGACTTAACTGTCCTCCTCTAGTTTTAATGCTTTTAAAGGTCATTGCTAATCTTTTATGCAAATTTCTTCAGGTGGTGGATTTGGGGCTTTCAGTAGCCAGCAGGGAGCTGGTGGTTTTTCTGCTTTCAGTGGGAATACAGTGGGTAACCAAGGAATTGGCGGCTTCTCAGCTTTCAGTATAAATGCAGGAGGCACTGGAAAACCTCCAGAACTTTTTACACAAATGAGAAAATAGGCCTGTTCAAGGGCGTACCATGGGTCTACTTGTTTGTTAAATCAGCTGGCCATAGTTTAGTTGGGTTAACTGTTAAAAGCATTCTGTACCAAGCCAGTGGAGCTTTTTATTTTAGCCTTTTCATCCTTTGTTCGAGGTATGGTCAGGATAATGTTGTGTCAAGAACTTCTAAAGGCCGTATTGTTTCTTATGGTGGCCTTTGTTACAAAAGAAGAATGCTAGAGGTGTGGTTAAATGGTAATAGATATTAGATTGAGAAAATGCAGTTGATGCTCGGGGCAAGACTTAGGGTTTAATTTCATATCCAAATGGTAGTATCTGCTGCTTCGCTTTCTTCATATTTGCTCATTTGATTGAGAAGCATGGCAGCAGCTATCTGTAAACAAGAAATTGAAGCTCTTTGGCCACTCATATATCTCCCAATTGGTAATGACAAAAGGGAGGTTCTCAAAAATAGATCTAAATCCAAGTGTACAATTCATCAGCTAACCTGATTTATTATCCTCTTAGAATGGCTAAGGCTAAGATTTTCACCTGAAAAGATGAACTAGCATGTTCTGACGTGTGTAAAAGTATACACTTTCTAAGCCATGCATAATTATCAATTTCAATTTTAAAATCCATATCTCACCTAGTGTGCTCAATTCTTTCTATTGTGATAATTAACTACAAATAAAACATATTGACCAAGACAAAGTTATTATCATAAGCAAATTTAACTCAATTAATTGAAACAAGTTATCATATTCCTCATTGAATATTCACCTTGAAACCTAAAAATTCATTCCTTAATCATTCGACATTATAAAATTTTAGCATGTTAAGCACAAACAATCAATATAATTCACATATGAAATTGCCTTAAACTTAGAATTATCAGTCCCAAATGATGCCATAATTGCAAAAATAAAGAAAGTCAGGGGGATTTGCCTTGATGGAGACAACATGAAGCAATCAAGAAGTAGTTGTAAAAAGAATAAACTAACAGGAAAGCACAGTGGCTAAAAGCCTTGAATTAGCATAGAAGTGCAAATATAAGGATAACATAAGTTGAAACATAAAACTAATTACAATGAAAAAACACAAACATAAGAAAGAGATATATGGTAAAAAAATATGATGGCGGTGGTAGAGGAGCCAAAGGATATATGAAACAATCAAACTAGGCCTTAATCCATCCCTCCATGTTGGTGATGCGACTATCCAAAGATGCTAAACCCAAGTAAACTTTATCATCGAAACCCTGTTGCTTATTTTTCATGTTTCTAAACAAGTGGTGCAAAATATTCTCCAAAGAACTCGTGGATGGCAATTGTGATTGAGGTGCACTAAAGGACCCTTCATGGCCTTGAGAAGCAACTTCGTCACCAACCTCCTCCTCTTCATCCTCATCTTCCTCCTCCTCTACTACTTCTAACAATTCATATCCCCTTATCTTCATTTTTATAAAATACATTCAAAGCATTATATTGATTGACAAAAGATTTGGCCCTTCACCAATGGTAAGCTCATGGTCATTAGGATAAAAAGTTTATAATAAGAGTGAAAAAACTTTCCATATAAAATACATCCCATT
Source organism: Omphalea diandra (assembly GCA_949677035.1). Taxonomy (NCBI): domain Eukaryota; kingdom Viridiplantae; phylum Streptophyta; class Magnoliopsida; order Malpighiales; family Euphorbiaceae; genus Omphalea; species Omphalea diandra. Next base: position 1,062 of record CATIWR010137424.1, on the reverse strand, counting down.
TTTACGGGTGGCAAAATATGCAAGATGTTTCAAAATCGAAAAGGAAGTGTTGATAGCTTTAAAATTAATTTCTAGAAAATCAAGTTTGCAACTAGATATTTACATTTTTGATATATAGCAAAGATTATTATCTAATAACAAGGTTAAGCTATCAAACTGGAACAAAAAGCATAATACTAGACCCACTTACACAAAACTTGATAAACATGACTCTAACTCCATTTTCCATCAGTATTCGTGCCTAAATGGCGTTTGAAGTGTATATAGGAAAAGGACAAAAGAGTGGAAGCATAAGTTTTTGGGTTGGAAGTAACATTTTTTGTGGACTTTTTCTAAAATACTTTATTTGGGTATTTTAGTCTTTTTACATTCTTTCTCTTTATCTTCTACCTAAACATGACTTCTACTTCATTTATTTTTAGTTTTCAACATCCAAAACTCACCCAAATCTCTCCTCCATCTATGAATAGGAGAATTAAATTTGCTCATCCATCTTCTTCCATCTTTTAAGTAAGTTGGTGACTTTCTCCTTCCTATTTCAAGTATGTTATAATCCGCCATATGTGTTGTCTATTCATTCTATGTTTTAATAAATTTGCTCATCCATCCTCTTTTATCTTTCAAGCAAGTTGGTAACTTTCTTCTTTCTATTTCAAGTAAGTTATAATTGTTTGTATTTCTTGTATATTCATTCTATGTTTGAATAAAGGTGTTTCTAGTATTTTTGTGCTTAATGATGATGGAAGAGATAAAGTTTGGTGTTAGTATGACATGAAAGGTAATGTTGTCTAGAAAAGGAGTTTTAAATGTACTTAAAGAGCATGGGTTGTTTCTCTTGGTTATTGATATTTAATGGTTTATTGAATGATCATTAATGTTCTAATACTCATACATGAGTGGGAAATTAAGCTTAATTAGCATTTTATGTCCTGCTTGAACTAAATGCAATATTGATGTAGTATACAATTGGAGCTTTGAAAGATGTTAATATATATATATATATATATATATATATATATATATATATATATATATATATATATATATATATATATATATATA
>CATIWR010137405.1:0-36856 GCA_949677035.1 Omphalea diandra | reverse complement strand
GATTTTTGACTTCCAACGATTACCTGGGACACTTGTCAAGCTATGATTGTGGACTTGATTGCATTTCAAGTTACTTCAAAATTCGCAGTCGCGATTGAGTCAAGTTTTACACCGCGAATTCGTCTGTCACTTTTGGAGTTCTTCCTTTGGATGAATTGCGGCCTAGAATTACTCCTCGATTTCGTCTGTCTGAACTTCTAGCAAGTCTTCTAATGGATAGCGGTCGTGAATTTTTAGATTGCAATCGCGATTTAGAAGTTACTTCACATACTTTGAAGATTAAGATTTCTATCCAACTTCTAACTTAAAGATTTTCACAAGAACTACAAAACAACACTAAATAGAAACACTAAAATTGATCAATCCCCTTTGTCAAGATCAAAAGAGGCCCAAGACTTAGGGTTAACTACCCTAGTCTAACATAAGCCTATATGATATTTATTAAGGCATTTAGTTTAATAGTAGTCATCTTAAACTTAGACAAAAGCTTTAATGGAAAGATATTGATTTTGAACCCATCATCCATCATAATTCAAAAGGCGCTTCCATTTCACTTCAATATAAATGAATAGTGCCATGTTATGGTCCTTTCCTTTGGATGGTAAATCAATATTAGTGAATGCTACTTTCCCTGTTTGATCTCTTACTAAAGATACTACTTCAATAAATGATGCAAATGGCCTAAGTAAGGATGCAAAAGATCCAATTCAACTTTAAGCCCTAATCACAAGAGGGAGGCTCAAAAAGTTTAAAGACGCACTTGAAGCTTCCATGCAAGGGGAAATTACAAAAAGATTGGCTCAAAAAGATAATGGATTGCGTAAAGACCAAATGCAAAAGGATAAGAGCATGAAGTTTTTAAAAGGAGTGTTTAGCTTGATTCAATGGGGTCCTAATTCATTGAAAGAATAAATAGAAATAGAAAGTTGAAGCACAACTATGCATATGGTCATGTGTCATTAGCGCTAGCACCTATTTTCGGTAGAGAGTTATGGCATGATGGTGCACATGGTCGTGTGTCTTCGCAATCCTATGGCAAAATGTTACAACATGACAATGCACATAGTCGTACAACTTTAAGCAATTTTTGTTATCCAATTTTTATAATCCTGAATTTTCTATTAGCTAATCATAATGGTTTAATATTTATTTATTTCATTTATAATAGATTAATTAGTAAGTTTTGGGAAAGAATAAAGTCCTATTATGTTTAGGGATATCTTAGGAACATTCTTTTTCATCTGTTTATTAGGATTTGTATTAGTTTAAGCCTTCTAAGCCTATAAAAGACCCCAAAAACAAGTTTATAAGCAACTTATTATTAATTTACAAGTTTTTGGTGAGATTTTTATTCTTTTCTTGAGTTCTTGAAAGGACTTTAAGATTATTGAGTGAGCTTGATAATTTCACAAAACTTGGTTGATCTAGGTTCTAAATTACTTAGTTAATTTAGGGTTGAGATTGACATAACTTTAAATCATATTCATAAGTTGCTAGAAACAAATTTTTTAGAGATCTAGTTTAGATTTAAGGACTATCTTGTTCCCGATCCTTGAATTAAAAGCTTGAGACTTGTGGTTGCATACCGGTCAGGACGCTAATTCCACCTTGTTCATATCAATAAGTGATGCCATGCTATAGATGGTGAGACTGAATAATGCTTTTAACCATCACATCTTGGTGTTCTTTAGAAGTGACCAATGATACAATAATTTGAACTAAGGTCCTCTTAGTTGCTTCAAGAATGAATCCTCTCCTTCAAAAGTCTTATGTTTTCTAGTTTTTTTCTTCATTTTTATCACCTATGTAGAACCTTCCACTCCAAGTGAAATGGTTTGTTGTCCCTTGATACCCTAGAAGGGGGAGTTGAATAGGGAAATGCCAAGTAATAAAAATTAAAACTAGGCAATGTCAAGTAATAAAAATTAAAACTAAGTGTGAAAATAGATGAAGAATTAGGACACAAGATATATAGAGGTTCGACACAACTTGCTTATGTCCTCTTCTCTAATATTTTCACTAGAGCCTTCACTATATTGATAGCTTAAGATGCTATCAACAACCTTCACATAAATAAGTTTTTGAGCACTTACTAAGCCTTTATAAGAGATAGATTCTTAGGCTCTATCAACCTCTTACAAGTATATCATAAATACTACTTAACCTTAACCCAAAGTAGTTTCCATGTACTACTTTATACCTTTCACAAGATCTGGTTTTCAAGGTTTCCTAACTTAAGGTTTCCTTAAAATAAATATCACTTTAAGAAGGAGGAAAACTTTTCACTCAAGCAATAAAGACACTTTAAGTACTTCTCACAAGGTATGCTTGATGAGGTTAAGAGTGTGAAGAGAATTTTTGAAACATTTATTCTTCAAACCTTATTTTTAAAGATAGCTTTTGAAAGCTTTGAAAGATGAATTTCTCTTGATTGCTAGATTTGCTTTTTGTTCATTTTTTTTATTGAGAAAAGCTTTCACAATAGAATATTCACTTAATGAAACCATTCTTTATATATTTCTATTAAGAGTGGGTCCTTTTAAACCATGAACAAAGAACTAGCCATTAGAAAAAGAAATGTCACTTCACATCATAACTGTAGACTATCAATGCCTATTAAGACACCTCCATGCCTATTGTAAAGGCATCAATCATCATTGTTTCATGCAAATGGGTGGTTATCAAACAAAATACATCTTCAACGGTCATTGGCTCAAATGAAATGCCCACTGGGACTAGTTGCTAGAGAGAATTTGACTCAAGGCTCCTCCTTTGACTTATACATTTGTTTGATCCACTTTTTCTCCAATGATCGTTGGATAAAAACAATGGTCATTACTTATTAAACTTCAGTTCTCATTGGAGGAAGAGCAATGCCTATTGTTGATCTTAGAACATGTGAGTTTCATGCTCTGTTTTACAAGGTCTAAATAAGTCCTTCAATGGCTATTAGAGAATTTGTAATGTCTGTTGATAGGTCCACAATGCCTATTGGATGAAGACAACACCCGTTAGTAAGTTAAGATGAGTTTGCTTTAATCTTCACTCTCTAATACTTAAAATTTTCAAACATAATTCCTTTTCTAATCAACATAGTCCAAAAAATTGATATATCAGCAAGATCTAACACAAATAACTTGGATAAAAGTTAGTTTTCTGACTTATTTGTAGTCATCAAAATAAGACTTGGAACCTTAAGATTCAACATGGTTCACATCCTAAACCTCCTCTTCGTCAAAGCTCTCCTAAAGATTGATCATCAGAATTTACTATAATGTTTTTCTCAACCGTTCACTCTACATCCACATATTTAATATTGTTCATCACTATAACTTCTCTAGCACCTGAGTTGATAATCACAACCTTACACTAGTTATGGTACATTATAATAGTTAGGTAATGCATTTCATTTTGTACTTGGTTGACCCAAGATAGGATTGGTAACTTGCCTAGCATCAATCAAGTCTTGAATCTCATGTCTTAGCCTTACATAATCATCAATTTAATGTTTGAGGTTTCATTAGAAAGAGTAAAAAGTATTTTAAATATGACTCATTGATAGTGGATTTGGGAGTGGCTTTAAGTCCAATAGATGTAGCAACCCTCTTTTTGCATATTTTCAAGTCTCTAAACAAAGGCATCCTAAATATATAAACTGTCTTAGCTATCTTATAGTTTAAACATCAACCATTCACTATTGATTATCATTGATTATATGTATACCTATAAGCATTAGAATTTAAATTGTTCATATGAAAGCCTAATGATAAAAACAATGTTCATTTCATCTTAGGGAGATAAGGATAATAAAGCTAGAAAAAGAAAAGCAATTTACTTAATGAAATCTTAAACTGAACTCAACCAATAAGAACCTAAGCCATGTTAGTATACTCAACCAAAATAAGATGGTTATACAACTAACTCAGATGGATTTACAAATAATCCTAAATGAATCCAAATAGGTAAAAAATTCTAGAACTAAACTCCATTATTATGGTTGAATGTGTAGACCTACTTGCTAAGAGTGTGAGGAAGACAATTTTGCCTAACAAAAATCTACCTAAATTAATCTTCAAAACCCTAAAGCATAAAAAAAAATCAAGAAAGTCTTAAATCCCTAAAGAAAAATCAAAGAAAGCCAAGTTAAAACCTTTCTTTTGCCTCGGAATCTTTATTCTTATTAGATTGAAATCCAATAAAAAGGTATCTTCTATGGGCAAAGCTAACCTTGGAGTTTTTCTCTACTTTCCCTTTTCATTTTTATTAATTTTGAAACTAATCATCAATATGCCTTCAAGGAATATCTTAGCAGTCTCAAAACTTTGAGGACTGTACAAACCACTTAACTACTTATAACACTTAACTCATCTCCTTTAGTTTTCTATTAAGGTCCTTTTACATTATAATCCATGCATTTTTTATTTATTTCCTCGTAAAAATATTTTCTTTACCTTTTCTTTATCCCATATTTATCTATATGGTTCACAAATTTTCTTTATCATGTCCCCATGTTTATTAGCATTGTTTATACTCTTGTTACATATACTATATACTACACTTATCTATCTATAAGCATGGTTGATGGTATGATGTGGAGACTATGTATGAAGTGGCATAAAAGAGGAAATCCCTCATCCTTATGCTTTATTGCCATAGGTTTAAACATATTAGAGATGGTTGTATAGCCAACATAGTTGGTTGTACATACTTTTAAAAAGTTTATATAGACCTCTTTATTGGCCCATATGCACCAAGAAGGAGGGGTTAAATTGGTGGGTAATTTGAGTTTTGAAGGAAACACACAAAAATAAAAGATTGGAGAAAAAGTAGGAGAAAAATGAACACAAGAGATTTTTAGTGGTTCAAGTATTAACCAACCTTACATCTACTCCCTAATTCATTAATTGAGTGTTTCACTAAATCACTAGTGTTTTACAAGTTCACACTCAACTTAATGCTTAGGATCATACCAAACCTTACAAGTGTTTTTTCAAGGCTCACACTCAAACCTTACATAAGTGTTTTACCAAGGCTAGCACTCAAGAGTTTTTTATACCAAAGCTCAATCTTAAACCCAAACAAGAGTTTTTTATACAAAAGCTCAATCTTAAACCCAAACAAGAGTTTTCTATACAAAGGCTCACTCTTAAACCCAAACACAAGGTGTTTAAAGCTCACACAAAACTATGTATAAAAAATAAAGATATGAGAATTAACTTTATAAGAGTTTTGGCACAATCAATGGTTGTCCTCTTGCATTCAAGTCCATTTAATGGTGTATTTATATGCTACAATCACCAAAGAGACATTACAAATAAAACTATGTTAAAATCTCTAATGTATGTTAAGCAAATCCTACATTTAATGCTTGTCATATAAAATTCGCAGTTGAGACAAAAATTCACAATCAGGAAATGCATTTTGCGGTTAGGACAAGAAATTCATGATCTCTATTTCATACTGTATCTAACAACTAGTGACATGCGGCAGCTTGACATTGGTCCTTTTAAATACTAACCATTGGATCTTTCTAATGAATCTCAATAAATAGTGAATGTTACTAAAATTTGTGGTCTCTATTAAAGGTTGTAGTCACTACCAAGCAGTTATACCTACCGTAAATCAAACTGAGTTTTGGCTTCCTCATTTTTCTACTAGTCACGGTCTCTGACAAAATTTGCGATCATGACTTTTGAATCTCAATTATACTTTTCAAAATTTATGGTCTTTACCAAAATTCACAGTCGCAACTTTTGAATCTCTATAGTACTTTTCAAAATTCATGGTCTACCAAAATTCACGATCAAGACTTTCAATGGCAAATTTTCATACTTTGAATTTTTTTACTTCTAATCAATTATATTCAACTTTTAATGAGATTCTAACTTAATATCTATAAGATCAACACTTAAGATTGATATTAGAACCTTTCAATCTATATTTTTCAAGATCAAAAGAGAGTCTTGACTTAGGTTTGACCAACCTAATCCAAAAATCTCTCCTTTTTAATTTTGACAATCCAAATTGAATATATAAAGGATAAAGAATCTATTATGCATGCTCCAAAGTGAATGATTGTAAAGTGATTCAAATCATAAGTACGAAATTGCTCCCTTTCAATCTATACTTCCTCTTATTTATTCCAAAAAGATCATTGTCTCAACTTATTACAAATATAGTTCAATTTTCTCTCCAGTTTTTATATGTTCCCCTATTGTATATACATTCAATTATCTCTCCCTATTTGTCAAGATCAAAAAGAAAGGAAATAAGAGGGAATAAGAGAGAGAATTAGGAATATAAGAGGGAATGTCCACAAACTTATTAATTGCACAAACTTAAATAATAATAACAAACACAAGTAATTTGTACAATTTATCACATAAGAAGATAAACATATGAAACATAAACTACATGAAAATTTCATAAAAAAACATAAATGCAAAATAATTCAAACATTTAAAGATGTTTGATCACACAAACTAAGGCTAGGAATTTAAGACTTTTCATATATGGCCCTAATATAGAGTATATGATATTTTGATGATTGATTTATACATTTGAAAAATAAAAAACCTCAAATGCAAAGTAAAGTGATTCAAATCTTCACATAATCAATCAAATCAAATCAAACATATCAAAACATAGATATATTAAGTAATAAAATGCAAGGCAACTCCCCCTAGACAAATGCATAAATATATCAAGTTAAAAACATAAGAGGTAAGGGATACATTACAAGTTTAGTATCAATGGCTTGATACCAAATAACCATTTGAAACTTTATCCCTTATTCATTAGCAATCTTCACTCACCTTTAGATTTTTCATTATGAGAATTTGGTAAAGGAGTTCTCATCTTATAATATCAAACACTTGACTTTGGCACCCAAACATACATTGTTCTTTGGGGGTTAGTCTTAGAAGGATCCTTTAGTTTGAGGTGTGTTTTCCTAATGTAGCAAAAGACATTAATATGTTCATACCTCATGCAATAGTGGCATTAGAGTTTAGACTTACAAGTCTTTCCTCTATGTCTAACATTAGTATGAGCAGAAGGCCTTTTCATACTTTGGTTATGAGAGTGCATGCAAGTGCATGAGTGATGAGGAGTAAAAGAAAAGTTTTTATATGTGTGCCTTTGAGCTTGTCTCTTGGTATAGATGTATGCGTGATTTTCTCTTTGAGGCTTAACTCTTGATCCTTGGGGAGCCTTTCCTTTACGCTTAGGCATAGGTGATTTAGTGCTAGGAGCACTTTTCTTTCCAACAACCTCAATACTAGAAGTTTAAGGTGTAGATGCTCTAATGAATGTAGGAGGAAAAGATGTAGATGAGGAATCTCTATTAAAGCCTAAACCATGTCTCACTAAAGGTGGTCTTTCAGATATAATAAGAGTATCCAAAGCTTCTTTCTTTTTATGAAATCTTAAGATGGAATTCCTAAGCTCAATAACTTTTCCTTTTAAAGTGCCATTTTTTTTTCTTAGAGAATCAAGAGAGGATGAAGATTTAGAAAGATTTTCTAAGGATTTTTTGAGTTCTTCATTAAAAGTCCTCCAGTCACTTACAAGATCATTTAAGCATTTAAATTCATCCTCAAGTTAGCTAATCATCCATATCATCAAATGCATTATACTCATCATAAGAGTGTGAAGAAATACTTACCTCATTGGAGGAGTCCTCTTAAGATAAAGCAAAATTTTACAACTTTAGCATCTTCTTCTTCATTACTTGAATCATCATCTTAAGTAGCCTTGAAGCTTTTTTTTTCTTTGTGGTAATAGGAAGATAACTTTCTTTGGATTCTTCTTTCTTTTCTCCTTTTCATCAACTCCTTAGTCTTTTTTGATATTTTGACAAGCTCTTTTTCTTTTCTGTCATTTTCATTTGAGTCATTTGAGATTGAATCATTTTCTTAAGCTTTGAAAGCGAGAGCTTTCTTCTCTTTCTTGTTTCCTTGTCCTCTTAGCTTCTTCATCTCTTCATCCTTCTTAAGAGCCATCTCATGAGTGAGAAGCTTGCCAATGAGAGCATCAGTTGGCACCTTCCCAATCTCTAGATTAGACTCTTGAATCCTACATACTCTTGCACCAAATTTATCCAATGGAAGAGATTTAAGGATTTTAGTATTTGCCTCATAGTTGGTAAGAATTCTTCTAAACTTATTCATGTTTGTGATCATAGAGAGGAGTCTATTTGTCATGTTGGTGTGCTTTCATTGTCTTTCATCATAAAGCTCCCACTTCATCACATACATCTCCAACCTACTAGATTTCATAAGAGTTGTGCCCTTATGATAGTTGTATAGTGCTTTGATATGGAATTTGAGGTTTGGTAATGTTAGACTCTCCCAATTTCTTCTCTTGACATGGAGCTTAAGAGAATAGTCAATACCCTCTTGTTCTTCCTATTTGCCTTCCTATGTGCTTCACTCCATTCTTTTCTTGCAATTGCCACCTTTACTCCTTCAACCATATTCATTGGAGGCTTTCACTCTTCAAGTACATAATCCCATAAGGTGATGAGATCGTTATCAAGATAAGTCTCTAATTTATGCTTCTAAAATGCATAATCATTGCCCTCAAAGTGGGGATTAAGGTGAGAGTAGATTCTTTTTTATGCCATTGATCTTTTTTCACACAATTAAGGTTTTAATTGAGACTTAGCTCTGATACCAATTATTGGCCCATATGCTTTAAGAAGGGGGTTGAATTGATGGATAATTTGAGTTTTAGAGGAAGTACACATAAATAAAAGATTAGAGAAAGAGTAGGAGAATAATGAACACAAGAGATTTATAGTGGTTTGGGTATTAACCAACCCTACATCCACTCTCCAAATCACCAATTGGGTGTTTTACTAAATCACTAGTGTTTTTCAAGCTCACACTCAACTTAGTGTTTAGGCTCACACCAAACCTTATAAGTGTTTTCCTAAGGCTCGCACTCAAACCTTACACAAGTGTTTTACTAAGGCTAGCACTCAAACCTATACAAGAGCATTATAAGGCTCACTCTAAAACCCAAACAAGAGTTTTCTATACAAAGGCTCACTCTTAAACCCAAACCTAAGGTGTTTGAAGCTCACACCTAACTATGTACAAAGAAATAAAGTTATAAGAATTAACTTTGTAAGAGTTTTAGCATAATCAAAGGTTATCTTTTTGCGTTCAAGTCCATTTGGTGGTGTATTTATAGGCTACAATCACCAAAGAGACATTACAAATAAAACTATGCCAAAATCTCTTAAGTATGCCAAGCAAATCCTGCATTTAATACTTGCCAAATGAAATTCAAGGTCGAGACAAAAATTCATTGTCAAAAAATGCATTTTGCAATTAGGATAAGAAATTTATGGTCTCTGTTTTAGATTTTATCTAATGGTTAGTGACATGTGACATCTTAAAATTGGTCCTTTCAAAAACTAGTCGTTAGATCTTTCTAATGAATCTCAAAAGTAGTGCTCACTATTAAAATTCATGGTCTCTACTAAAGGTTGTGTTGCTACCAAGCCATTATACCTACCATGAATCAAACTAGAGTTTACGCTTTCTTTTTTTTTTTGCTGGTTGTGGTCTCTATAAAAATTCATGGTCGCGACTTTTGAATCTCAATAGTACTTTTAAAAATTTGTGGTCACAACTTTTAAATCTCAATAGTACTTTTCAAAATTCATTGTCTACCAAAATTCACAGTCGAGACTTTCAAAGGTAGATTTTCATACTTCGAGTTTTTTTGCTTCTAATAACTTTTATTCAACTTCCAATGAGATTTTAACTTAATATCTGCAAGTCAAAACTTAATATTGATATTAAAACCTTTCAATCTATATTGTTAAGATCAAAAGAGAGTCTTGACTTAGGTTTGATCAACCAAGTCCAACACTTTTTATATGATTTTATGTTCCTCTTATGGCTATGGTGCTAGTTCCCTTATCTTTTTTTTATAGGTTTAACATTATGGTCACTACCTTACTTTACATTATCAATCTTTAGCATTGCATGAATATGTACTTTTGAATATGTACTCCCAATTATTGCCTTATATATATTATTTAGTACTTTTCTTACATTTTGCATATTGCACTCATGCATTACATATTTAAACTATTATGATTGATGACTTAATTTAGATAAATGTGCTTAGAAGGTTAATAAGGAAATTGATCAATAAAGGCAACACATAAATATGGACCATAAATTCACCCAAAGGTTAGGTCCCTATGCCTAACACCTTTTTCAGGTCGTACTTAACTCTCGACCTCGAATCTCTAATAGAATGAAGATAATCTAAACTTTCTAAAGACCTATTTGGAATGATACCCTTCTTAACCTAAAATTTATCTTTATCAAAGTTGAATGGTGACTTTACTCAAGGTTAGGGGTATCATAGGTCTCCTGATGACCTTTATAATATCTTATAGGCTTATTGAGAAGCCTATCCTTGGGATCCTTTGATCATCCTTACATATACCACTTTAAGGGTTACAGTAAATATGATCTCATATCTTATAAGTCCATTGTTGATAGATAAAGGTAGAAGTCATAAGCAAGATAACAATAGTTTGAGCAAAAATAAAGGCACTAATATTGCCTACTTTGACTTGTAATCCTTCTTGCACCATATTAGCTCTTTGCATTGACCTCTAACTCCTTAATATTTAGTTTGAATAAGCCCCTAAAATTCTTCAATTATAAAATATCCTAACCTAGTCTAGATGGGTGGTAAAGATCCTTTTATTATCATCTTCATTTGATCCCTCTCCTTGGTTTAAATCTTCATTCTTATTACCAACTCATTCCATCTTCTCAAGAAATTAGTGAAACTTTCATACTATTGGAGAGTCGTATTAGTCTAAATGTTGTAAGCATATTGAGCTTAGAATGTCTAGGATAATTTATTCTAATATTCCTTAACATACTTGGTTTGCACATGGTACCATGCTTTTATGAGATGGAGGAGGGCTTATAAAGACAACTCAAGAAATTTCAACATGAAATCTAATGGCACATCAGAAACTTTCTTAATGATCATATATGCTCTCAAATGATAGTAGCCCTCTAGATTTTCTTAATCGTTTAACAAATTCCATCATCTTTAAGATCTCCTTCTATAGTTGTTTTCCTGTGAATTTTCTCATCTAGTAGTTTCCATCTACTCATCATCCATATCAACAAGAAGTGGTGCATCAATTATAATTGTTTTGCCTTTATCCCTTCCACCACTTAAAAAGGTATCATGCCTTTTTACCAAAGCCTTATCTGCTAAATCTCATTAGCTAAACAGTCCTTCATTATTTTCCCTATTTCTATCTTGATCCATTCTACCAACTCATCTTAGTTGTTTACTCTTCTAACATGTTTTCAACTGACTATGGTAGTTTAATGCTTTGTAACAATGAAAGATGATGCTCCTTCTAGTTAACCTTTCATTTTCCTTTTTCCAGAACGGTTTTGGTAGAGCTATGACAACAACAAAATAAGGGTCATCAGGATGATGCATGATAAAATAGGATGTATACCTGATATGTGTGCATAAGATAAAGCATAAAGATTTTTTCTCTTAAACATGTAGATAAAGTGACTCCTTCCTAGGTCATCTAGTGAATCCAAACACTAATAATGGTTTTAAATGTAGGGAACTTCTCAAATCGAACCAAGAGTAATGAGTCTAAAACTTATTAACCTTACTTAGAGAATATATCTCAAGAAGGTATTTTGATTAATAACTTTGTATAAGGATGGAAATGTATTTTTTAAAGCATATTTTGTGTTTTATACCTTCTAATCTCAAACTAGTCTTGGTAAGAAAATGCAAACATTGAGGTACCTTAATCCTAGAGGTTTAGGTTCCTACATATGCTTTTGGGTAAGGATGTTAACGTATATGGCTCGTACAAGCTAGGATTATAACTTTCCTTTTGGTATGCATAAAGGTACAAAGCTAGCAAGTGGTATTATTACATATGATTTCCTAAGCCCAAATAAAGTGTAAGTCTTACACGTATAATGGTTTTCACTAATTTTGGTGCATTCTAACGCACATAGAAGATGTGTCTAATAAATGCAATGAGATTTTATTACTAAAAGCAAACTATAATTTTTCTTAAAGTTAACTTTATTATACCCAATGGAGGCACCATTGTGAGCTTAGGCTTACTTAAATGAGTAAAATCTTACTTATGACTTGCACCAATTTTCAGTCATCAAGGGATCGAGAGGATAAAAGAGATGTTACGTTAGTAAATCCCATAGGAGCATGATATGATCATTGAGGGATCAATAGGGTATGGGTTCATATATTGTTATAACCCTAGGATAATGTGAATAAGGATAATAACAGGCTTAATATTTTAGGGATAATACTTTAGTATCATCCCTCAAATCAAAGTATGAAGTCACAACCCAATATTAGTCGAGATAAAAAATCAAGTGAAAAGAGTTTTGGTCCAAATAGGTGTTGAATGGCTAATCCATCTTTACTCCATTAAAGAGCTAGGTTCAAAAGGTGGGTATGACTTAAGAAAGGTGTTAGGCATCCGAGTTACTTAAACATTAGTCTAGTCTTATGTATTAATTAAGGCTTGCTTTTAATTATTACTAATGGTAATTAGTTTTCTAATTATCCACCTAAACCATACATATAAGTTATATCATCTCAAACATAATAATTATGCAAGAAAGATAAAGAGACTATTACAACTTGAGGGAGGGGGTTACACTATCAATGAATAGGGAGTCTTCCTGCATGGGAATATTAAATGATACTTATGCATACATAATATATCATAAGCTATAATGGAACAAAAAAACAAAGATGGAAATAAAATTACTACTAATGCTCAATAAGCAAAAAAGCATGAAAATAAAACTTCTAAATCTATCAGAGGTTATCTATACATATAGCCTAAATGTTTGTGTAGACCAACCCTTATGTCTATACAAAATAATAGTGATCTATGTAGACCATTAGCTCTGATAAGCTATCAAAAGGAATTTTAAGAATAGGAAAATATAGTTCTTAACTTAAAATTCATGCTTCAGTGTAATAATCAGTCTATAAGCTCAATGGACAAGATGATGTATAAGAAATAATAAATAAGGCATAAATAAAGTGTGTATAGCATGTAAACATAAATGTTCATAAGGTCCTTAGCAATTGAGGGCCTTTTGAGTCATTTTCCTTAGTCTTTTTGTGGCATAGGTCACCACCATGTTGGTTTCATAGACTATACTATAATAAGTGTGTGGTAACATAAATGAATGTAAAACATGAATTTGATAAATGAGAGAAGGATGGACATAGGTCCTTGGTCATAAGGATCTTTCCAAGCATACCTCACCACGTAAAGGCAAGAGCTTTAATGTTTTAAAGAAATAAAAAGAAAGAGAAAAAAGAATATATTAGAGGGATAAATGATCTATACATACCATATAATAGGTTATACATATAATTAAATACATGTACAAACCATGTATTTTATGTATAATCCGAAGATGTCTCTTGCAAGCCATGAAAAGAAAGGAAAGGTAGATTAATAAGGCTAAGGGTTGGATTTATCCCTTAGAGATTACCTTGGTAGTGTTTCTTACAAAGAAAAATTAAGTGGAAATGTAACTTTTTGGTAGAGAAAGGCCTAGTATAAACGTCCGTTTTAGGTAAGTCCTTAAGCTTTCATGGTGTTTTTAGTGATTCTTTCATTTTGAGGTGCTAAAGAAGCTCTCATATGCTGGTAGAATAGGTCTTATTTTATAGAGGATGGTTAACTTACGAATTAAGGTATAAAGCCTTATGAATATTCTTCTTATGATGGGATCCTTATATGGATAAATCCCTAAACAAAATAACATCAAAAGAATCATTTTAGAGACTCATGCCAAGTTAAATTGGTTAGCTATACAAGTGGTCTTTACAAACTACATGACATAGATCCTAAGGCAATTGTAGGCTTAGGTCATACTATTGGGCTTTTAGGACTTTTAGGTATCTAAGAGGATTGGATAGATATTTCTAATCCTTTCCCTTCTATGGTTTTTAAGTTCTTTTACATCTTATGTTGAACCTCAAGGTTTCAAGTCTGGTTTTAATTATTACAAATAAGCCAAAGAGCTAACCTTTATCTAAGTTATTTATGTTAGATTTTGTTGGAACAATAACTCTTTGAACTATGATAATTAGAGAAGGAATTATGATTGAAAACTTTAAGTATAGAGAGTGAAAATCAAGGCAAACATAGCTTATCAGTCCAACGGGTATTGCAAACTTCCAACAAACATTATAGACCTCACAACGGGCATTAAAATATCACAACAAATATTGGAGAAACACTCTAGCTTGAGTAAAGCTCTATAAACCTCTCAATAGGTGTTACCCATATTCCTAGAAAGCATTGGACAACTACTCATACATAGCTATGCACATTAAACCTCGTAATGGACTTTTTGTTTTCACAATAAGCATTAATTTTGACCTCACCATAGGCATTGTACTTTCACAATAAGTGTTGAAAAAGTGCGCAACTATGAGCCCTAGTCTTTAGACCTCACAACGAGCATTGCAAATTCTCCAACAGCCATTGGAAAAGTGCTCTAGATTGAGCTATAACTTATAGACCCTTTAACGAAACACACTTAAAGCTGAACAAACATTGAAGGTATATCTAAAGGGTAATGCAAATTCTCCAACAACCGTTGAAGCATTTCTGCAGTTTTTAAAAAATGGAGCACCAAGTTCATGCTTTCTAGAAAATCAACAATGGGCATTGTTCTTACTACAATAAGCATTAAGATTAGAAGAAATAACCATTTTTTTTATGCCCAACGGTCATTGTGGAAAAAATGAAATAAACAACTGAACAAGTCAAAGGAAAAGCCTTAAGCCAACCACTCTTTAATAGTTAGTTCCAACGAGCATTTTATTGATGCCAATGACCGTTGAAGTCAAAAATTAATTTGCCAACTAGCCTTTGCATGAAGTCAATGATGGTTGATGCCTTAATAACAAAAGTAAAGATGTTTCAATGGGCACTATTTGCTTATAGTTATAATGTGAAGTGATAGCTTTTTTTTAATGGCTAGTTCTTTATTCAAGCTATAAAAGGACTCGCTCTCAATAGAAATAAACAAAAAAAGAACTATTCCATCAAGTAAGTAATCTATTGTGAAAGATATTCTCAATTTAAAGGTTTTTATATCATGAACAAAGAGTGATCTAATATACAAAAAGGGACATTCATTGATCAAGCTTGAATTAGTTACCTTCAAATCAGAGTTTGAAAAACAAGTTGTTCACAATTTCTCTTCAGATTCTCATACCACATCAAGCCTACCTTGTGAGTATACTTTAAGTGATCATTATTGCTTGAGTAAGAGAGTTTTTCTCTATATTATAATGATGTACTTTGTGTAAGGAAATTCTGGATTTGGAAATCATTAAAAACCTCAGTTTGTGAAAGGTTTAAAGTAGCACTAGGAAACTATTTTAGGTTAAGGTTAATTAGTAATTGTGAACTACTTGTAAAAGGTTGATAGAGCCTAAGAATCTATCACTTATAAAGGCTTGGTAGTGCCTGAAAACTTACCTTTGTAAAGGTTATTGATAACACCTTAAGCTATCTAAATAGTGAAGGCTCTAGTGGAGATACTAAAGGAGAGGATGTAGGTAAGTTCTACCGAACCTCTATAAATCTTGTGTATTGATTCTTCATCTATTTTCATTTGTAGTTTGAATTTGCATATTTGTTATTGTCCTATTCAACCCCCCCTTCTAGGGCACTAAAGGATAATAATTGGTATCAAAAGAAGTCTCTTGATCAAAGTTTAAGTGCATAAAGCAAAGATCATGACAAGTTATGAAGAATCACAATCCATCCACATGCCTCCATTCTTTAAAGGAGATGATTATGGCTACTAGAAAAATCGTATATAGATCTTCCTTGACAGCGAAACCATTTACCTATTTGACATTATTGAAGAAGGAATAGAGGTTCCGACAAAGCTAGTAGGAGATGTTCTTGTACCAAAGCTAAAGAATGAGTGGACCGTTAAAGAAAAAAGGGAAAACTTAAAGAACAGAAGAGCAATGCATGTTTTTTATGTGTAATCCACAAGCCTCAATATGTTAAGCTATAAATGTGTACATCAGCCAAGGAAATATGCTACACATTGCAGACTTCTCATGAAGGAAATAGTGAAGTGAAAAAAGAAAAAATACAAATACATACATACATGTATGAAACATTTGTATACCAACTTGGTGAGACTATTACAAAGATGTATAATAGATTTATAGACATTATGAGCACTCTCAAGACCTTAGAAAAGTCATATACAAATAAAGACATGGTAGCAAAAATCCTAAGAACACTTCCTAAAGATAAATGGGAAACTAAGAAGATAATTATAGAGGTAACCAATAAACTGGAATTCCTATCACTTAATGAGCTTATGGGAAAGTTTTGGCTCATGAGATCACTCTTGAGAAGCCTGCTGAAAACATAAGGATGAGAAAGAAAGACTTGGCATTGAAAGCCA
Organism: Omphalea diandra; assembly: GCA_949677035.1. Classification (NCBI taxonomy): domain Eukaryota; kingdom Viridiplantae; phylum Streptophyta; class Magnoliopsida; order Malpighiales; family Euphorbiaceae; genus Omphalea; species Omphalea diandra. Next base: position 20,324 of record CATIWR010137405.1, on the reverse strand, counting down.
AAGGGGTACATTCTAAAACTCCCTCCACCTCTTATTTACTAACATATTCCTCTTCTGGTGATGATGAAGATAGTAGTGAAGATAGTAGTGAAGATAAGCATCTTGCCTTTATCACTAACTAAGTAAAGAAATTCCTTTCAAGCAAAAAGGGTAAACAGGTAAGGAGCTATAAGAAGAGAGGCACTAAAAGTGAACTCACTTACCATGGATTCAATAAGAAAAGGCATATAAAATCAGATTATCCTAAGATCAAGAAACGCAAGTTCCCTTCCAAAAAATAAAACTCTGAGAAAGGAAAGAAAGTGTACAAAGCCACTTAAGAGGACACTAGTGATTCTAATCTTAATGAAGATGAGACAAGAAAGGAACTTGCCAACCTTTTTCTCATGGCAACTGAACAACAATCAAATGAATCCTTAAGTGAACACACATCTAGTAGTGACAATGATAGTGATGGTGACAAAGAGGTAAATACTTTTAACTCATGCTCTAGAGATAAGTTGTATGTTATAATTACCAAACTCACTATTGGCATTGAGACTCTCAAGTCCAGTCCCTCTTCTATTTAAAAAGAGAACAAATCCTTAAAAGAATCTGTTAAAAGTCAAGAAACTCTAGCTAAAGAGGTAGAGTCTCCCATAGCTAAAAAACTTAAACTAAAGGAAAATCTCAATAAGTTCATTAAAGGAAAGGAGACGTTAGACTTCATCCTTAAGGCTCAATGGAGTACATCCATTAAATATGGATTAGGCTATAAAACCACCACTTTAATGGCTCCCTCCTCTTCTCAAATAGTTTTTGTTAAGGCCAAAGAGAATAATGTTTCTAACTTTGTTATGAAATAAAAGGGCTTCAAAAAGGGAAACACCATAATTAATGGCTCAAAAGGAAAGTCTCAACACAATTACACACGATTAAAAAATGCTTCTCTTAAAGTAAATTATGCTTACATGTATCACTCTTACAAGCCTAAGAGGCAAAGTGTGTAAAGACATAAAGATTGGCATAACTATGGGTATAGACACACATAAGAGAGCTCTTCATATGAGAAATACTCATATAAACACTATACAAAGAAGCTATAAGTCTAAGAGACATTATAGGCATATACCACTTAAAGGTAGAATACCAACTCACAGTTTCTTTCATTCCTAATCTAAAAGGCATGACGAGCAGTTAGCAAGAGCTAACCCCCAAGACCCAATGAGGTTTGGGTACCTAAGACATAATCTTCCTTGTTTTGTAGATGTGCTTGAAATTCTAAGTTAGAGAGCAAGAGTGGTATCTTAACAATGAAAGTTCAAAGCACATGATAAGAGAAAGAAAGTTCTTCTCTCACTTGAAAAAGATTGAAGGTCTTGGAAATATGCCTTTTAGAGACAATGGCAAAGCCAAAATTGTTGGCATAAGTAAAGTTGGTAAGGATAATGACTTACCTATCCTTTATGAAGTATTTCTTATTGATGGACTCAAGTACAACTTACTAAGTGTAAGTCAGTTATGTAACAAAGGCCTTAGAGTTATGTTTAAGCCATAAACATGCTATATATCAAGGATGCATGATAATAAAATTTTGTTTATTGGTAAAAGAGTTCATAACATCTATATGATTGATTTAAACTCTCTTGCTAACCATAATGCACTGTGTTTAGTTTTTACAGTTGATAAAGGTGAAACTTAACGTAAAAGGCTAGGACATGCTAGCATGGAACTCCTAAATAAGCTATAGAGAAGTGACTTAGTTGAAGGTCAACCTAAAATCAAGTTCACAAAGGAAGGAGTTTATAAAGTATATTAAAAAGCTAAACGATTAAATCCTCATTTAAAGCCAAGAACAAGGTAAGTTTTTCTAGACCATTGTAATTGTTTCATATTGATCTTTTGGCCCCACCAGAACAGCTAGTTTAAGAGGCATGCATTATGCATTTGACATAATTTATTATTATACTAAATACATTTTGGTGTTGTTCCTCCCATATAAGGATTCTTATTTTGATGCATTTAAAACCTTTGCCAACAGAATTCAAAACTAAAAGAATTTAAAAATCTCTTCTATTATGAGTGACCATGGAGGTGAGTTTGAGAATGCTAAGTTTCATAACTTCTGTGATGAGTATGGTATCTCACATAACTTCTTAAGTCCTAGAACTCTACCACAAAATGGGGTAGTGGAAAGGAAAAATAGAACTCTTCAAGAAATGGCTAGAACCATGTTGAATAAGTACATTCTTCCTAAGTATTTTTAGGTAGAAATTGTAAATACTTCTTACTATTCTTAAATAGAATCTTAATGAGACCCTTATTGGAGAAAATTCCCTATGAGATGTGGAACAATAGAAAGCCGAAGATTGCATATTTAAGAGTTTTTTGTTGCAAGTTTTTTATTCTAAACAATAAAGACAACCTTAGTAAGTTTAACTCCAAAATTGATGAAGGAATTTTCCTTAGATAGTCTGCCACTTACAAAGGGTTTAAAGTCTTCAACAAGAGAACACTTATTATAGAGGAGTCTATGCATGTTGTATCTGATGAATCTAACCCCACTTCTTTAAGAATAGAAGAAGATATTGATGATCTTGCAGATCCCTTGAGTGAGAAAAACATTAGAGAAGAAAGAAAGAATATGAACAAACTGCAAGACATGAGAAATGAAATAAAAGAAGATCCACCTCTTCCAACTCCTAGTAAAGAGCAAACTTAACTGAAAAGGGAATGGATTTTTAAGGAAGATCACCTAAGCGATCTTATCATTGGTGATCCATTAAGTCTGGTAACACTTAGATCATCTTTTAGAAATGTATGCACTAATCTTGCTTTTGTATCCCTTATTGAGCCTAAGACCATAGATGAGGCCATTAAAGATGAACATTGGGTTCTTGTTATGCAAGAAGAACTCAATCAATTCAAAAAAAAAAAAGTATGGACCTTAGTTCCTAGACCTTATAACCATTCTATTATTAGAACTAAATGGGTCTATAGAAACAAAATTGATGAACATGGAGTCAATGTTAGGAATAAGGCCCAGTTAGCAGCCAAAGTCTATAACCATGAAAAAGGGATTAACTTTGATGAGACTTTTGTAGCTATAGCTAACTTAAAGTCATTAGAATTCTTCTTGCATTTATATCTCACATGAATTTCAAATTATACCAAATGGATGTTAAAAGTGCATTTCTCAATGGTTACATTGAAGAGGAAGTCTTTATTGAACAACCTTCTAGATTTAAAAGCCATTGCTTTCCTAATCATGTGTATAAGCTCACCAAAGTCTTATATGACTTGAAGCAAACTCCAAGACCTTAGTATGAGAGATTGAGTAACTTTTTTAAAGAGAAAGGTTTCACTAAAGGATTGGTAGATACAACTATTTTCTTTAAGAAAAATAATAGGGACATTTTTCTAGTATAAATATATGTAGATGATATCATATTTGACGCCACTAATATTCTTGTATGAAGATTTCTTTAAAGTAATGAAAAGTAAGTTTAAGATGAGCATGATGGGAGAACTCAAATTCTTCCTTCGATTACAAATCAAGTGAAGGAAGGAATCATCATCAACCAAGCTAAATATACAAAGGAGCTAATCAAAAGAATTAGCATGGACAATAACAAACTTATAAGACACCTATGAGCACTAACATTAAGCTTGATATGGATAAACATGGTTAGAATATGGATAAAAAACTATACAAAGGTATGATTAGTAATCTATTCTATCTCACAACCATTAGACCTATTTTTTGTTTAGTGTTTGCTTACGTGTTAGATGTCAATCTAATCCTAGGGAATCTCACTTGCATGCTCTAAAACACATACTAAAATATGTTATTAGTATTCCTAACTTAGGACTTTGGTATCCTAAGAGTTCTTTATATGAGTTAAATGCATTTTATGATGCTGATTTTGCTAGGTGTACCTTAGATAGAAAGAGCATTTTAGGTAATGTCAATTACTTGATCAACGTTTAGTTTTTTGGAATAGCAAAAAGCAAAACTCTATTACTTTATCAACTGTATAAGCTGAATATATCGTATCTGGCCTATGTTGTGCCAAAATCTTATGGATGAAACAACAACTTCTTTATTACAACGTTATTATAAAACAAGTTGTTATTAAGTGTGATAACACTGGTGCTTTAAACATGCCAAAAAAATCCTATTCAACAATTTAAAAGCAAGCATATCGACATAAGACATCACTTTCTTAGGGATCATGCTAATATTGGCAATGTTGTGTTAGAATTTGTTGATACAAACCATTAATTGATAAATATTTTTACTAAACCTCTTTGTAATGAAAGGATGCAATTTATCAAAAGGGAACTTGGTACAATAGATGGAAATACCTTGAAATATTTCCAATCAAGTTTATCTCATTCTCAATCTATTCATAATTATTATTGCATATGTTGATATTTGATCACTTTTAAAGTCTTTGGATTTAATGACTAAAGATTTTAATTGTGCATGATTATGATTAATTCTATCCAAATGTTAGTTGAATACATTATCATTTCATTGAATATAACATTCATCAACCAAACTTTCAAAATGTTTGGGTCATTGAAAAATGGTTTTAAATCAAGTTTTTGATTGAGAAATATAGCCAACGGTCTTTTCAAAGCTTACAACGATCGTTGCATTACATGAGTGATTTTTTAATTTGAAACTATTAGTCTTAACGATTGTTACTAATCCCTAACAACCATTGTCATCATTTCCAATGATTGTTACAAACTAGCCACCATCATTGGATAAAGCATCTTGCAAAATCAAGCTAATGGTCATGTTCAACAGTTGTTATCTAACTCACAACAGCCATTAAACATTCCCAATGGTCATTTTTTTTAAAAAAAAAAAAAGGTGACCCATTGAACTTTTAATTAAGGAAGAATCCCTAACCATCTTACACCAACTCCGGCTCTAAAAGTGACAAGAATCTAGACACCATGTTGGCTCAATAAAAGAAGAGAGTTGCAGAACCCTTAGCAACCCAACAACAAACCAAGAAAGCCAAAGAATCCTAAGAATCTAAGGGAAAAGGTAAAGCCATTGAAATAGAGCATGTACCTAAACCTGGTTCAAAGCTTGCAGCTATTCCCTTGATTCATCAATTGTCTCTGAAAACTAATAAAGAGAAGACCATGGCTTAAAAATTAATGAAAAGATAGCTTAGTGGTGGGAAGTTCTTAGAATGGAATGACCTATAAAATAGATTTAGAAGAGTAGGTTGAGGATCTTATGATTAGCATTGGGTGGGAGATATTCTGTCACATTAGAGAACCTTCATTTTTGGAGCTGACAATGGAATTTCTCAAAATCATAGAAATCTTAGGTGATCATTATAAGGTGTATGTTGAAGCACGAACAATCAAGTTTAGAATGTTTGGAAAGAAATATAAGATCAAGCTAAATGACTTCGCTAGATGTTTTGATGCTACCAACAATGGCTTGATAGAACCTCATACTCAATTTAAAATATATATCAACTAGTTTTGGAAGTCCATAACTGATGAGACTACAAACTATAATAACAATAATAGTAAGGCTTTAAAAATCAATAGCCTTGCCTTAAGGATCACCCATAAGTTTATCACTTGGAACATAAATGAAAAGGGCCAATATAATGGAAATTGTACTATGATGGATATCTTCTATCTCTAACATATGAAGAATAAGTAAATGGTAAACACCTCTTGGCTTCTAATGTAGAGAATATTTGGATAAGTTAACAGGCCAAATGCAATTGTAATGGCTCATTACATCACCAAGATAGCCAAATTTATGAAGGCTATCCCCCCAAATGAGGCAGAGCTTGAGGACACAAATGTAGTGTTGGAGCGACTGCCTGTAAATGAGCCTATAGAGGAGAAGATGTTGCTAAGCATAGGGATATTGTAGAGGTTAGATACTAGGTTAATCAAGCTTGTGCTTGAGGAACGAGGTACTCTCAAGAGGAAGAAGTCAATAAAGATGTTAAGGAATCTATTCGGGCTGGGGTTCAAACTGCTAACAACATTGGGGTGAGTGCACCTGCTCTATCTCTCCCTCCCTTCAAGCAGAAGGTTCTTTAGTATCTAAAAGTCCTCACTACTACTATTAGAATGGTTAAATCATCCTTTATTTCTCTTCACCAAAAGGCAAACCAATTCAAGGTATAATTGAAGGATTTGAACCAAACCTTGGATTGGATTATGAAAGCATTGAATCTGCCACCAGGAAGTCCAAGTGATCAAGAGCAATAAGTGGTTTCACTCGACATAAGCCAAGAGACCAAAGAGCTAGCATTACCAATAGAACCTAAGGAACAAGAGGCACCAACCAATAGAGCCTGCTGCAACAAATAATTCAAAGGGCCCAAATCACCCTTAGAACCTCAAGACCAAACCCCTAACTCTCCCTTCAAAACCACTCCTCATCATGATTCATCTGTAAAATTATCCTTGTTGCATTCTATTTTGTTTTTAATTTTTTCAAACATAGCTAATGAAGGACAATATCTCTTTTATAATGAAAGGCTATTTTTTTTATTTTCTTTTATAATGAAAATATGGTTTATATATATGTTCTTTTTATTGATCTTAACTTTTCTTCTTTTTTGATAATGAAAAAGGGGAAGAAAAACAAGAACAATAAGGCAAGAGACAAACAAAGAGAAATAAAGGGAGCAAAATCAAAAAAATGGAGAAAGAATAAGCATTTCATAAAAGGAAGACAAATTAATTAAAATAAGGATTAACTAAACACTTTAATGAGAGAATTTTAAAGAGGAACATGATAACTCAATACATAACCTTAATAGATTAAGAGGGAGTTAAAATTTGATCACCTAACAAGTTGCATCCTTATTGATTTTGAAAGATTATTTGTCATCATCAAAAAATGGGAGAATGTTGAACCTTAATATTCCAAGTCTTGTTTTAATGATTACAAACAAGTCAAAGAGCTAACCTTTGTCCAAATTATTTATGTTAGATTTTGCTAGAACTATAACTCTTTAAACTATGATGATTGGAGAAGGAATTTATGATTGAAAACTTTAAGTATTAGAGAGTGAAGATCAAGGCAAACTCAACTTATCAATCTAACAGGTGTTGCAAACTTCTAAAAGGCATTGTAGACCTTGCAACAGGTATTGAAATATCACAATAGGTGTTGGAGAAATACTCTAGCTTGAGCAAAGCTTTCTAGACCTTTCAACAAGCATTGTCATATTCTCAATAGGTGTTGGACAACTACTCAGACATAGTTATGCACATTGAATCTCACAACAGGCATTGTGTTTTCACAATGGGTGTTGATTTTGATCTCACAATAGGTTTTATACTTCCATAACAGATGTTGAAAATGTGCTCAACCATGAGCCTTACTCTCTAGACCTCATAACAGACATTGCAAATTCTCCAATAGGAATTGGAAAAGTGCTCTAGATTAAGTTATAACTAATGGACCCTCCAATGAGGCACTCTCAAAGCTTACCAATATTAAAGGTATATCTAATGGGCATTATGAATTCTCCAACAACTGTTGAAGCATTTTTGTAGTTTTTGAAAAATAGAGCACAAAGTTCATGTTTTCTGGAAAATCAACAACAAGTATTATTTTTACTCTATTGGGCATTGAGAGTTGATGCAATGACCATTGTTTATGTCCAACGGTCATTATAGAAAAAGTGACATAGACAATGAAAAAGTCAAAGGAGGAGCCTTGAGCCAACCACTCTTTAATAGCTTATTCCAACAGGCATTTTATTGATGCCAACGATTATTGAAGTCAAAAATTGATTTGCCAACTAGCCATTCACATCAAGTCAATGATGATTGATGCTTGAGTAATGGCCATGGAGATGTTTCAATAGGCATTATTTACTTACAGTTGTAATATGAAGTGACAACTCTTTTCTAACAGCTAGTTCTTTGTTCAAGCTATAAAACGACTTGCTCTCAATATAAAAAAAGAAATGTTACATCAAGTAAGTAATTTATTGTGAAAGTTATTCTCAATTAAAAAGGTTGTTATATTATGAATAAAGAGTGATCTAGCATACAAAAAAGGACATTCATAAATCAAGCTTGAATAAGTTATCTTTAAATCAGAGTTTGAAAAACAAGTTATTCATAATTTCTATTCACATTCTCATACCACATTAGCCTACCTTATGAATGTACTTTAAGTGATCATTATTACTTTAGTGTGAGAGTTTTTTGAAATTTTAGATTTGGAGACCATCAAAAACCTCAATTTGTGAAAGGTTTAAAATAGTACCTGGAAACTACTTTAGGTTAAGGTTAAGTAGTAATTATGGACTAATTGTAAAAGGTTAATAGAATCTATCACTTGTGACAGCTTTGTAGTGCTTGAAAACTTACCTTTATAAAGGTTATTGATAGCACCTTAAGCTATCTAAATAGTGAGGCTCCAGTGGAGATACTCGAGGAGAGGACATAGGCAAGTTATGTCGAACCTCTATAAATTTTGTGTATTGATTCTTCATCTATTTATGTTTTAATTTGAATTTGCATAATTTTCATTACCCTATTCAACCTCTTTTGTTGGACTGAGTGGCAAAGAGACAAGATAAGAGGGAGGGTGAATTGAGTTATAATTAAAAATAAAAACACAACCACAATAGAAGCAAACACATAAATCAATCACAGAGATTTTTATAGATGTTCAATAACATGCCTACTCCACTCCCAAAGCTTTCACTTAAGCCTATTTATTATTTTTCAAACTCAAGAATAAAACCTTTCCTTTTCTAGGCTAAGGAAGAACCTTCCTTTTACAGGCTCAAGGACAACCTTTTCTTTTACAAGCTTAGGAAGAACCTACCCCCTGATATTTTTCTAGGCACAATACCAACCTTTACAACCACTAGTAAGGAAAGATCTAAATAGTGTCTATGCCTCTCAAATCAAGCAACTAATACACAATTAGTGCTTAAGAAAATCTACTCTAAAAAAGAGTAATGAAAATAAACTCACTCTACCTAAATACAAAGCAACACCATAAAAAAGTTTACACAAAGAGTTACAAAGATGTTCATAATTGTTCACAATGTTTTCTAACCTTTCTAGACTTCAAAAATACTCCTTATATATCCAAGCTCCAAAACTAGCCGCTAAAACAGTTGATATTATGTCTTACAACTTTTTTGTAAAACTAGCCATTAATGATGACAACACCCGTTGTTCTTCAACAACACCTATGGAACTTGTAAATATTACTCCTAACATTTGTTGAATGTCTTTCAATGACTCGTTGGCTTTTACTACAATGCCTATTGAAGAGAGAACAATACTTGTTGTTCATTTCTAGAAAGCTTGAACTTTCGTGCTCTATTGTTCAAACTTTGCATAATTGCTTTCCATGCCCATTGCGCAATTCGCAATGCCAATTGAAAACTTCTTCAACACTTGTTAAAAAGGGGCCAATGCCCATTTCTGGTTCCAAAAGCTTTAGCTCAAACTTGAACATTTTTCCCATACCTATTGCTAGCTCAAATCAACACCTGTGGTGAGGTCCAACACAGCGCAACCTGGAGCACTTTTTCAATGGTTGTTGCTAAGGGACAACACTTGTTGTGAGGTCCAAAAGACTCTGGCAAAAGATCAACATCCAATCAATGTCCCTTGCTCAGCCTTCAATGCCTGTTAAATGGTCCAATGCCTATTAGGAGATGTTCAATACCCGTTGAATTTGCACAACACCCATTAAACTTGCTCTAGCCTTTTAACATTTGTCGAGTCTTAGGTTCATATGTTCTCCAAACATTCTCCCCTAGCATTCAAAATAATCTCCCCTTTTTATCGTTTGTTAAGTCTATTTAAAATATCAAACACTAAAGTACAAACATTATAACTTTTTTTTGGCTTTGTTATAGTTTTGTTATCATTTAAAACCATAGTTTTATTATCATTCAAAACACATTATTCAAAGTAGAGAAGTGAGTCCAATACACTAGGATTCATGTTCTCCAAACACTTTTCCCTTAGCATTCATAACACCCTTTCTAAGGTACCAAGGGACAGCATAAGGCTTATACCCTAAAGTCTAACAATACAATATCTACAGGAAATTTAAGTATTTAAATAAAAAAGAAGGGGATTTTAATTAGAGATCATTGATACTTGGCTAAAAAGCATCACTAATCCCATCTTCAAGAGAAAGTAAGTATATTTTATTAGAAAATCCTTCAAATAAGAACAAAGTAGTAGTAGAAATAAAAGAAAGGATAAACCATTAATAAAAGAGACTTATATAGACTAGCTAGTCATTACATAAAGCTAAATGATGTCTACACAAATTAACCAGTGTTTTATGCAGATTATTCCAATTATGAAATTATAGAAATAAAAGGAATTTTAACACTAATAAAGAGAAAATTAATGAGACATAAAAGATGCATGGATTAACTTGAACCTCAGAGGCTACCTTAGTATTTTTCTTCTCAAGAAATGTGAAAAAATTTGGATTTTAAGGTGAGATGGTGAGCTAAGGGGTTTTAGACTTTCCTAACTAAAACTTGTTCTGTCTTAGGTTTTTTCACTCTTAGTTTTTTGCTTATTTTCTCTTTAGAATTTAATTGCAAGAATTTCTCTATCAAATTAGTGAATGAAGCCTCTATTTATAGAAGATTCTTAACTTTAGGAGCAAGGATTGACATGCAAATACCAAGAATCTCCTAGAAAGCAAACATTTTGGGCATAACAAAAAATAAAGGAATGAACTTGAGATTTAGTGCCAATCCATGTGTATAGTTTACATAGAAAAAACTTATTTCTATGTAGACATCCAATTGTTTATGTATATGACCACTATGTTTATGCAAACATCATCATGTTGTCCATATAAACTAAGTTGCATATGCACAAACTAGCTTTTCTTCTAAATTTGGGCTTTTGAATATTATGAGTTTAAGAGGTTTTTACACATAGTCTTTAAACGGTTATCTTGGCTCTATGTTATTTTGAAATCTTAGTTTCATTGTTGCTCATAAAAGAAAAAAATTTGATCTTTTATCATTGAACTTACATCTCAAAGTTTGAAAATAAAACAGTTCGTAAAACTCAAACAAACCTTATTGAAGACATTTAACAAAATCAAAATATTACATATTCATGAAGTGGCAGGGTTAGGAGGGGTAAAGCAACTCAATTGAGAAAGAAAGGGGTTTTGATAAAAAAAAAAGGTGAAAAATGAGATTTTAAATTAGGCCGAAATTTTCATAATTAGAGCCCGGACGACCATAACAAACTTCCCATAACATCATGAAATTTGTCTTTAAAAGTCATTTGGTTTTGTTTACCCTATGATTGGAGTATATTTTCTCAATGTGGAAGGCTCAAAACCTTAAAATATTCTCTCTTTATACCAAAAAACCATTAATATAGGGGCAAACCAACACTCAAAATACTTTCAAATGCCTTAAAATCATCTAAAATCATTTTATAAGGTGTTAAATTGTACGAATATTCGCCAAAAAAACTAAAATTGGGTTGTGTTAATATTGTTTTTATATTTTGTCTTTCATCCATAATATGAAGAAGAAGTAAAATTTACATATACAACTAATTGAGTTGAATAATCAAATTGTGTTGATTATTTTACAACTTGTTCTATACTTTTTTTATTTAACTATTTAAATTGAATTGATATTAATTTTTAGATTCTTTCTACAAATTATATATTACAAATGTGTAAAAATAAAAATTTCATATTATTTTCTACTATTTAATAATTTTTCTCTATTTTAATTTATTATCATAAAAACATTATATATAACTAAAAAAATTATGTCTACATATTAAGATTAACGCCAAATATAACTTTATCAAATAATTAGTTTCATTAGCTCCCTACCAACTATTAGTTATCTTTAAATAAATTGACTCAAGTCAAGGTTTATTATGTTCATACTAATTTATTTAATTTTAAATGAGCATGAGCTCAATGCAATTTAAATGAACTTTAAAGAATTTTATTCAAAATTTAGCTTAGTTTTATTCAGGAGCTTTTAATGAGTTCAAGCTCATTAATGAACTCAAGATTATTAAAACATTTAATTTTAAATTAAATTGTTCTAGTCTAATAAAAAATTGTGAGGAATTTAATTTTTAAAAGAAAAAGTTAGAAGTCCAATTGAAATTAAAAGGTCATGCATTGCTAATAATTATATCAAAGGTGTTTTCTCTTTTTGAAAAAAAGAAAAAAATTTCTCTTTAACATTCTATAAATAATTTTGAAGTGTTATTGCAATGCTTCATATAAATAATTTCTCTTGAACCTTCATATAAGTTCTATCTTATAATTTTGATTTTTTTAAAAGTTATTGCAATATTTGAATGTTTATGTCTTCAAATTTAAATTTTATTTTATATATTTAAATTATCTATATTATATATAAAAGTGACTAACTAGCGAAAACTTTTTTGAACATAAAAAGGGTATAAAACTTTTTTTAATTGATAATAATAACCTTAACTTATAAATTTCAATTGGATAGATAATATTTTTTAATAAAATTAATTATTATTTTAATTTAAAATTTATGAAATTTGAAATCTATATTATCTATACCATATTTTAATCTTTAAAATTTATGATATTTAAAATCTATATTCTATTATTTGTACAAGTGATACAAGCAAAGGTGATTAACACTTTAGATCATATACTTAAGAATGGATTGTTTCAATAATCAAGTATAAGAAACTCTAAACCCAATTAAATCTCTAAAAAACTTGTTTCTAGCAACCTAGATTACAAAGATTTAAAAGTTGTAATTCAAGATCTAGATTAGCTAGAGCCAATTTGAAGCCTAGAATTACTAGTTTTACAAAGTTATTAAGAATTCACTTAACAACTGCACCAAATTCTTTCAAGAACTTATGAAGAGAATAAATTCTCACCAAAAGACTTTTTTAATTATCAAAAACTACTTACAAACTCATTTTTGGGGCCCTTTTATGGTCTTACAAGGCTTATACTACTATAAATACTAATAGAATATGAAAAAAAAATCTTCCTAAGATATTCCTAAACACAATAGGACTTATATTCCTTCCTAAAACTAACTAATTAATCTCATCCTAATGAAATAAGTAAAATATTAACGCCTTATATTGGTTAATTAAAAAATCGAGATTACAAAAATTTTCTATCACAAATCACTCAAAACCACACAGTCATACACACGATCGTGTCGTAATCGTCTACCATAGGATCACGAAGCTGCACGACCATGTGTATAGTCGTGTCATAACTTTCCACCAAAATTTGGTGCTTGCTCTTGACGACGCAAGACCATGCATACAATAGTGATTCAACCTTCTATTCTAATTTCTTCCCTCCCTGAATTGGGGGTCCATTGAATCAAGTTATGTACTCCTTTTGAAGACTTCATGCTCCTATTCTTTTGCATTTGGTCTTCACGCAATTCATTATCTTATTGAGCCAATCTTCTTGTAATTCCTCTTACATGAAAGCTCAAAGTGCATTTTTAAACTTTTTAAGCCTTCCTCTTGTGATTGGAGCTTGAAGTTGAATTGGATCATTTGCATCCTTACCTAGACCTTTTGCATCACTTGACTCCATTAGGCCTATTGCGCTTATTTGCATCATTCTTTCCTTATTGGGAAGATTCATTCTTGAATCCTTTAACCTATAAGAAAGTAAAAATCTAAACATAAGTCTAATACTAACAAAGAATCCTAAGTAAAATTACCGCATAATGAATCAAATCTTTCTACCCGGATCAAAAACTAGTTAAATAAAACCTAGAATAGGGTTAGTATAAACTAAAGAAAAAGGAAAAGATTACAAAAGACCATTGAAGAAACAAAAAGAAGCCCTAAAAGATGTCCTCCATCTAGTATGAAGAAGTAATCAAATTTCTTTTGAACAAAAACACTAGATAGAGAAAATCTAGGTTTTACAAAAGAACAAGAACTCAAAAACCAAGAATTAGAATTTGAAAAGGACCTAGAATTACAAGATACAAAAATAATCCTTTGAAATTAAAAGAAAACTTCTCTACTAGCCAACACCTAAAGCTAGAAAAATCATAAAAACAATGTTTTAGAAACAATAAAATAAGAAGAAAAACATTTGTCATTAAAAAAGAAAGAATAAAAAACATTAAACATAAATAAGAAGAACTCTCACATTGAAAATAAGAAGGAAAACATGAAAAATGATTTTGAAAAGAAGATAAAATGCTAAGAAAAGAAGAAAAACATTTAAAATAAAAGAAATTCTTTAAAATGTAAAAACATGAATTAAAAGAAGGAAAACAATTAAAAACACAAAAACAATGATTAAAAGAAGAAAAACTACACCTAGAACACATAAAACATGAACAAATATCTAAACAAATAGTACTAGACTCCTTTTTAAACAAATTTGCAACCTCACTTTTCAATTTAGCATCACAATCTAAAGTAGTAAGAGTTAGGTTGTCTTATTTACTAGGCACTTCCATTGAAAACCATTCTGCATAACCTTGCAAAAGAGATATAAAAACACTATACAAAAAATTGTAAATTTCGTTAGTAATGTAATACATTCCTTTGAACAAAAATATGGTTATGGCCTTTTAAGAAGAATTGGTTTCAATAATCTCACCATTCTCTTTCAAAATTAGGGCTTTCTATTGCACACCCTCTCCTTTTGCATTCACCTCTCTTTTTTTTTATATGCATTCACTCTTTTCTTTCCTTTTTCCTCTCTTTACTCACACCTCTCATGGGTTTTCTCACAACTCTCATTTTGTCATGCAATTATTTCTTTTTCTTGTTTATGCATGTTGTCTCTCTTTCTTTTTATTTTATTTTCTTTTATGAACATGATCATCATCTTTATTTACAACTAATTCATCATCATATATGAGATTTATAATTTCAACATTGGAAGAAACTTCTAATGATGGTCTTTCATCACCATGTAAAAAAGAAGTTTGAATTTCAATGGTATCTTTAGAAACAAAAATCTCGTAACTTTCTTATCTTTCTTTTCATTAGCTTGTTTCATGGTTATCACTTCTTTATGGTATTCTTTATTACCATTAGAATAGAAGATATCTTCATAGGATTTTATCATAAACCTTTTGCACATGACTTGCTTTACTTTTTGCCAAGTAGAAATAAGGTCCTTTCCAAAAATTCTTCTTGTTAATTGCACTTGACCCCACCAAAACAAGGCATCATCTTTAAATTATATAGTAGCAATTGATACCTTAGTTTCTTCAGAATAATTGTGGTATTCAAATATGAACTCCACCTCCTTTTTTCATGCTAAGTACTCTTTAGGACCACCTTTTTCCATAAAGTTTTAGAGTTTTTGGTTAGTTATTGTATCTTGTTGGCCATTTGAGACTTTGCCTTTTTTTCCTTCTAACCTATCATTTTAAGACAAGAAGTACAAAAATAAATAAAAACCTGTTAACACTCCCTCACGTGTTTACACTAAAAAAGATGACACTCCCTTCGTGTTTCACATAATAAGGCTTTTTCCCTCTTATAATCTCACACACTCTTGCCTTTTACCTCTCTTGGTATTTTCTTTATGTTCTTTAGGAACTAAAGTTACTATTGTCAAATAAATTCTTAATTACTTAACAAACAAGCAATTCAAAACTTATAATGACTCTAGATAACAAAAATCATAAATTAAAGGAGAGAAAGAATTTTTGCAAAATTTCGTAAATTGAAAGAAGGAAAGTGGAATTAGAATTTGAAAAAGTTCAATCAAAGAATTTTGAAGTTTAAGGCCAAATCAAACTGCATAAATCCAATTCAAGTACTTTTCATAAAATCTCAACACAAACTTTGGCTTTCTTAACACAAGTTACTATTGAATTTTGATTATTTTTTTTAATTTTTGATGATGCAAAATGAATTAAAAATTATATGAATGATTAAATAACACTTAATTATTATGAAACAAACATATTTGGTGCAAGAAAATTGAAGAAATTAAATGCAACACAATGATGATGGTTACGTCAAATCGAAAAAAAGAAGAAGAAGAAAACAATGAACTATTTGAATGAAACTATAAGATGAACAAATGGTTAGAACAAGGAAAACAAAATGCAAACATAAAGAAACAAATGATTCTCACTTGATAATTAAAAACCTTAAGCTCTGATACCAAATGATATGAACAAGGGTAATTAACACCTTAGATCGTATACTTAAGAACGAATCATTTCAAGAATCAAACATAAGAAACTTTGAACATCAATTAGATCTCTAGAAAATCTATTTTTAGCAACTTAGATTACAAAGATTTAAAGGTTGTAATTCAAGACCTAGATTAGTTAAAGCTAATTTTAAGCCTAAAATTACTAGTTTTGCAAAGTTGTTAAGAATCATCCTAACAACCTCACCAAGTTCTTTCAAGAACTCAAGAACAAAATAAATTCTCACCTAAAGACTTTTTTAATTTTTAGAAACTACTTACAAACTCATTTTTTTGGCCTTTTATAGGCTTACAAGGTTTATATTGATACAAATCCAAATAGAAGATGGGCATAATCTTTCTAAGATATTCCTAAACACAATAGAACTTATATTCCTTCCTAGATACTAATTTGTGCCTAAAACTAACTAATTAATATCGTCCTAATGAAATAAGAAAAATATTAAAGTCTTATGATTAACTAATAAAGAATTTGAGATTATAAAATTTTTTGGCTATAAATCGCTTAAAACCGTACAACCATGCATACATTCATGCCATAATAGTTTGTCATAGGATCGCAAAGATAGACGACCATGAACATAGCTATGTCACAACTTTCTACCAAAATTTAGTGCTTGCTCTTAAAAACACACGACCATGCGCACAGTCGTGCTTCAACTTTTTGTTCCAATTTCTTCCCTCCTTGAATTGGGGCTTCATTGAATCAAGCTAAGCACTCCTTTTGAAGACTCCATGCTCTCATTCTTTTGCATTTGGTTCTCACACAATCCATTATCTTCTTTAGTTAATCTTCTTATAATTCCCCTCACATGAAAGGTCCAAGTGCATCTCTAAACTTCTTAAGCCTTTCTCTTATGATTGAACCTTGAAATTAAATTGGATCCTTTGCGTCCTTACCTAGACCTTTTGCATCACTTGACTCCATTGGGCTTGTTTGCATCAACAAGAGACTAATTAAGAAAAATTTTTGAACATAAAATGATATATAAATTTTTAAATAATAATAATCGGGTTATAAATATTAATTGGATAGATAATATTTTTTATATAATTAATTATTACTTTTAATTTTTAAAACTTGTGATTATAATGACTAAAATAATAGATAAAAATTTATATTTTTAAGTTAGTGTAACTCTATTTTTTTAAGCATTTAAAAATTATGATAATATAATTTGGTATATGCTATATATAAAAGTGGCTAATTAGGGAAAGCTTTTTTGAACAAAAAAAGAGTATAAAATTTTTTTAAAAGTGACAATAATAACCTTAAGTTATAAATTTTAATTGATGGATAATATTTCTTTATAAAATTAATTATTAGTTTAATTTTTAAAATTTATAAAATTTGAAATCTACATTATTTATACTATATTTCAATATTTGAAATTTGTGATATTTAAAATCTATATTATATTAGCTATAAAAGTGACTAATTAGAAAAAAAAATTGAACATAAAAAGATATATAAATTTTTAAAATTGACAATAATAATCTTAAGTTATAAATTTTAATTGGATGAATAATATTTTTTATATAATTAATTATTATTTTAATTTTTAAAATTTGTGATTATTTGAAATAACAAAAATAATATATAAAATTTTTATATTTTTAAGTTAATGTTACTTTCTTTTTTAAATATTTAAAAATTAAGATAAATATAATTTAATTTTAAGTCCATCAAATGGTTTATGCAATAGTATAAGAATGATTTGCAAAAATTTCTATGAAAAATACAATATGTGTTGAAATAATCACGAGACAACATACATGAAGACAAATATTCTTACCAAGCATTCATGTCTCTCCAACTGAAAATAAAAAATATTTTTTAATTCAAAAGAAAATCATTTATAATAAGCCTCTATTTTTCATGTAAAGTTAGATAATATCAAATATTGAAGTTTATTTACTATAAAATATTTTTTTTACATGTTTAATTTTATGTTGCATTATTTAGAAAGATTTCAATATCTAATAAAAGTCTTTGTGCTATCTCACAAAATAATGAAAACACAAAAAATCTATACTAAAATGTAGTTTATAAAAAAACTACTTCTCTCATAATTTATGAATAAATTTTTATTATACATTAAATTTATGTTCCAAAAAGATAAATTTTTATTGTACGTTGATTTTTTTAAATATATTTATAAATAAAAATACTATTATAATATTTTTTTGACATTTTAATTATTACAGTGAATATATATATTAATAATGTGGCAAAGAAATATTTTTTTTATTTCTTGATGTTATTTTATTAATCTTGTATGACTCTTATTTAGTTTTTAAATTTGATTTTTCATCATTGTATCTTAAATTTAAATTTTTGCATTCACTTATTAATAAAAATCATATTTATTAAAAGTTTATTTTATGTGTATTCTAAAAATTTTTAATTATTTATAACTTTACATAATTTATCCTCTTTATTTATATGACTATAAAATTAAAAAATTAATTAATTTATATATTTAATAATTATTTTAATCAATTGCAAATTACGTACACTAAAAATGAGGCATTATAAAAGTATAATAACATAAAATATTTTAAACCTAAAACTTTATATTAATTATTTCTAAAATTATAAAATTTAAAATCTAAAATGTATTAATTGATCACTTTTTTCATATATAATAACTATATATATTTATGAATATTATGTGAATATATTTACTAACATTATCGAGTCAAATTTAAATATGTTCATGTTTGTTTATTCATCATTTCAATTTCAATTTTATTATTCAAATTTATTTTTTAAGTTATAAAATTTTATAAATAATTTTTTACTGAATTCTTTTACGAATCGTTTCACCAAATTTATCTATTTGCCTCTTGCTAAATCTCATGCGAAACACACCGTTAAACCTTTTAAACATTTGCAAAATTTGGGTACGTACGGTTTTACTTTCGGACCGCACACGAACAGTTTTGGCCCCTCTCTCCTAAAATTTGAAAAAAGTGAACATAAGAGGTTAAAGTTAGGGTTTCAGTTTCACTCTGTCTCAAATTCTCTTCAAAAATCAAAAACAAATTTGATCAAATTAAAACCCCTACCTCTACTGCTACTCTTATTTGTCATTTCTTGTCAATTTTTCTCCTGCTTTCACGTAAACTCTACCAAATTCGCACAATTCTCTTTCCAGGTACTCTCCCTCTTCCACTCCTCTGTGTATGCGCGCGCGCTTGCTTGTATTTATGTATCATGTATATAGGAGGAAGATCACAGCTCCTCTCTCTCTCTCTCTCTCTCTCTTGGCTACTATAGAAAGGATTTTGAGTATTAGTTAAATGGGTTTTAATTGGTAAAGCAAACCTTTTAATGGGTCTCAGCTGACCTTCATTTTTTTTAAAAAAAATTGCAATGGTTAGGCTGTTAATCCTTCTCTTCTTCTTCTTCTTCTTCTATGTTTTTTTTTAATGATTTATTGGTCTGTATAATTTCCTTTCCTTTGCTTTGCTTTTGTGTGAAATTACATTCGTGTATTCTATTAGTTTGCAAGTGTATTTTTATGTTTCCTATGGAGAAAAACCCTGAAATGTGGTTGGTCGGTCAGTTTGTGATCTTTTGATTGCTCAGACAGTGTGTGAATTTTTTGCTACGATGGTTGCTGTTAACATGTTTAAGGCAAATTGATTCTCTTATTTTTTTTTTACTTATTTAACTGTTCTTCATCATTATAGATCTTTAAACATTATGCGTGGTGAATCATCTCTTTTGTTGTCGAAATTGTCTGCTGATTGTTATTCTTTTCTCCTTCAACATAGAATTAACATGCAAGTTGTGGTGTATAATTGTCTTTAAGACTTGGGTTTGAGTGGTGGGCCATTATGGATGGTCATGTGATTGATGAAGAGGAGGGGATGGGTCTTCGAGTTATGGCCTATGATGGAGATGCTGAACCCAATGGGGGTGGAGAAGCAACTAATGCTCAGAATTCCTCAGCAAATGATGATGATGGGGTGGCTGAGCCATATGTGGGTATGGAATTCCATTCTGAGGATTCTGCTAAAACTTTCTATGATGAGTATGCAAGACGTCTAGGTTTCAGCTCCAAAGTTGTTCATTTTAACCGTACTAAATCTGATGGGACAACCATTGTTC
>CATIWR010137403.1:0-11581 GCA_949677035.1 Omphalea diandra | reverse complement strand
ATATAAACCAATCTATAAATATATTTTTTTACCATTTCAAATATAAAAATAATTTTAGAATTTGTTCGTATTAACATTATATTTATCATTATATAAATTTTAATTTCATATAAAATCAATTAAATAATAATAATTATTTTTTATCATTATACAATACAATTAAATATTTAAATATATTATTTAATAAAGGATAAAATTGAAAATATATTACATATTATTTTTTTTTTTCCTTCTATAATTGATTATCCAATCAAGAAAAAATAAAAATTATCATCCTACCCCCGAACATTATACAAAATTATAGAATCTGAGTAAAAATTGAACGAAACTAAAAAACTGACCGAACCGATCTGGTTCGGTTCGGTTCGGTTTGATTCCTTAATAAAATTAGTTTATTCAATTATACTATTTAAAAAATTCAGTTTTAGGTTTTTAGTTCGGTTTTTTATATAGAAAACAAAAAAATTTGAATTAACTGAAGTAATTAATAAATCAAACTCATTTTAATCGAACCAAATTTAAAATACATGTAATTAAATTGAAACAACCCGAACCGAACCTATCGAACCAAAGTTGCTTAATTTGTTCTCATTTTCACTCGAAAATTTCAAGTTAATATTTCAAAATTTAAAAAATATATTTAAAAATATTTTTGTTACATTTTAATATTTAAAAAATATAAACCAATCTAAAAATATATTTTTTTACCATTTCAAATATAAAAATAATTTTAGAATTTATTCGTATTAATATTATATTTATCATTATATAAATTTTAATTTCATATAAAATCAATTAAATAATAATAATTATTTTTTATCATTATACAATACAATTAAATATTTAAATATATTATTTAATAAAGAGTAAAATTGAAAATATATTACATATTATTATTTTTTTCCTTCTATAATTGATTATCTAATTAAGAAAAAATAAAAATTATTTTTTTTTCCCTCCTCCTTATCCAATCATAAGAAAAAAAAATAAAGAAAAAAAATAAAATTTATTTTACTTACTTATTTTCTTTCCTACCTATAGAAAATTGCTAATCACAGGGTTAAAAATCAGGTCTTCACTCATCAATTCGTACGAGAGTTGTTGGCACGGTAATGGTGAAAAGACTTGCCTGCATCTCTTGCCTTGAGCCTTGAGCATGTTCAGGCACATTTAAAACTTCTGCATCCATGGCTTCATTACCAATTCCTTGTTCATTCAAAGCTTGCTTTCCTGTTTTACGTTCCCCCCTCACTCATGTGCACTCCACGCTTCTCTTGATGTTGTTGCCACTCCAAGTCTCCTGCGTGCCCTGACTCCCTACCAGGGAGAAGAACTTTATTGTGGTCTAGTTCCCTGCAAATGTGATCAGAATTAGGTAACCGACTGGGGCTTGGATCCGTCCTGTAGGGTCCATATGCCGCAACCATGACCCATATCTGAAATTGCCCTGAGACTGGAATTGCTCTTCTTCTCTGTAAGGACAATTCCTCATAATATGGCCAAGTCTGCCACATAAAAAACAAAAAGCGGGCAATTTCTCGTATTAAATCGAACTTTGTCACATCTTCCTTCTCCTCTTCGGTTTTGGAAACCTGTAATAGAAGGATCCTCTACTTTCACATTTACCCGCAGTCTCATTTCGCATGGTCTACCCACCTCTATCTCAAATTCAACTTCGTCCTCTTCACCCATGCGGAACAAAGACGCTATTCTTTTGGCCCTAACTTCGCTCAGTTGGTTAGGGGGTAATCCTTATATCTGGATCCAAAAGGGTGAGTACGAAAACTCAATCTCCTCAAGTGGAATATCTGAGTTCCATGGTTTTAGCACTAGAAGGCAACCCGAAACTTTCCAAGGAACACCCTATAAGACTATATCGTTTCCTCAGCATTAGGAAAACAAAAGAGGACAGTGTTACGATTAACTCGTTGAATCTCTATTTCACCTTTGACAGGCCAAGCATTCACAAGAATTTGCTTCATAACCGTTAGAGAGAGGAGTTTGTTTGAAATAAGCTTCCCTACTAAGCAGTAGCCTTATTATCTCCTGAGGCTAAGGTTAAAATCCTTTCCTGACAAAATGACCTCTGTGTTTTTGTAATTAGATCTTCATTGCCCCAAGTCTGTTCAATGTCTTGAACTTCCTCCATAATAAATGGCTATAGTAACTGCTGGAGTGATTGTGGGTACAGGAATATACTTGTATCCTGCTATAAAACACAACTCCGAAATCTGGATTAAAAGGAAAAAAGAGCACTCATTCGCTACGAAAACTGACCGTGAAGATATTTAAAAAGTGAGATCTGAGAAGAGAAAAGATTGGGTTTCAAGAGTATAAGCGCATAAACCACACGATCTTCCCCAAACATGGCATACGCATATATTTTTCAGTTTTAGTTGACCACATGACATGTAGTTGTACGTTGCGTTCTAATTTCTACGAGGAATAATCTTGCCAAAAGAATTGAAAAAAGAAAAAAAAAAACTATGAATTTTATTTATATTCTGGCTAGGCCCATTCTGAATCTATAACATAAATAATCTACATCTGCTTCTGTTGCTAGATAGGCCCAATGGCAGTCCATATCTAAATGGTCCAGATACAACATAATCATAAACGGTAATATTCTCTCTCCAAGTGTTATTCAAAGTAATGCTAACTGCCCGTTGAACATAGTTGAACCCCAGACCAAAATTCACTGGAATTCTGATGACCCGACAATCAATGGCCTCAGATGTCAAAGAAGACAGAAACCCATGTAAGTTAGCTCTTTTTTTGTCCTAAACACGCTCAAAACGTTCAAAAATCAGTCTTTACAATGTTAAAAATTGAAACTTTATGTTATTTTGTCAGATAACGACAATGGGTTTCTCGGGTTTTTTTTTAATGTATATATTATATTTTTCAGGTTCTGGTAAAAGGGTAGCTGTAGTAGGTGCTGGTGTTAGGTAATTTGATTGGTTTACTGCAATTATGCTGTTTTTGGTTTTGTGGGATTTTTTCGAAGTTATCTTTTTTCTTTCTTGAGAATTGTATTTTTGTGTTTTTGATAATGGGGCCTGTGTGACGTTCAGTGGACTTTCTGCTGCATACAAGCTGAAATCCCATGGCCTGGAAGTTACCGTATTTGAAGCTGAAGGAAGAGCTGGTGGGAAGCTGAGGAGTGTTTCCCATGATGGTTTGATTTGGGATGAGGGTGCTAATACTATGGTAATGGTGTTCTTTATTCGGTCTAATTTTTGTGGTCTTGTTTGTCAGGTTGATGCATAATTAGAAAATTATCGTTCTTTTCACAAGATACCTAAATTCTTGAATACCCTTTTGAGAGTTCGAACTTTCTGTATAATATTGTATTGTATTGTTGTTTTACCTTGTGTAGACTGAGAGTGAAATGGAGGTAAAAGATTTAGTTGATGCTCTTGGGCTTCGAGAAAAGCAACAATTTGTAAGGCTTCCTGTACCATCTTGAACATAAAATATGTTAGCACTCGCACTCAGAATCAGTGTTAGAATCAGTGTTAGCATTGCCAATAAACTCATTTTCTTTTCATATGATGAAATTATTTTCTCCTGTTTTCAAGTTGAACTTAGGAAATTTGTAGCATTTTTTAAGATTTTGATTGATTGAATGTTATTTATTCTTACAGCCAATTTCACAGAACAAACGGTATATTGTAAGAAATGGGAAGCCGGTACTGGTGAGTCCATTTCAAGTACATTTATTTCGAGCTGATTTATTTATATATCTTTTAGGTAATATTCCTCTGCATTTCCTTTATGTATGCAACAATCTGTGTTCAATTGTTAGCATAATTCTGCTCAATCTTTCATGCCAGATACCCACGAATCCCTTTGCACTGATCATGAGCAATATTCTTTCAGCAAAGTCAAAGGTTTGATTTTCCTTTGCATTGTTTTAAAGATATTCAACAAGTTAATGATAAATTCTCGTGTGTTTTATTTCCTTATCATTCAAGGTATTTCGGATCCATCAACAGTAACATGAAATAAATTTTTTATGGACATAGAATGACTGTTGCATAATGACTCAAAATCCTGGGAAAATTGAAATCTAGGCAATTCGGTTCTCTATTTCGTTTCTTGTTGGTAGGCTCTTAGCATTTTGCTGTACCATTTTGTAGTAGCTAGTGATTATATAGGATAGAACTGATTGCTGGTTTGCTTTTGTGAGAACTCACATGCTTATTGTTTGTAACTTATGATGTGCATGGCTTGGTGAACATAAAAAATCAACTATAAATAGAAACTGAAGTGTGCTATACGTTTTGCTGAAACTGAGGTGTATGTGTTGTTGAACGTGTGTCATTGACTCAGATGACTTTGTAAGAAAACAAACAATGACACAGTTCAACAGCTCTGATTGATTCATATATTATGAATTGGTGCTTTGCCTAAAGATTCCATCCAATCTTTAAAAATTTTTCTGATTTTGGCAAATGCTCATGCCACATCTGTTCCTATGTTTGCAGTTTCAAATTATTTTAGAGCCATTTTTGTGGAAGAAAAACATGTCCTCAAATGTGTACAATGGGTATGCTGAGGAAAGGTGATTAACCAAAGTATCATTGTCATTTAACTTTGTTACATTTGCACTTTTATCTCTTTATTTTATTTTATTTTACTTTAAAAGGCTTGATTTTCTCAACATTCTCTTTTACTTTTGGCTATCTTGCAGTGTTGGCGAGTTTTTTCAACGTCATTTTGGGAAAGAGGTATTGCACTGATTTCGATGTGATACCAATTCCAAAAATTGAAACTTTCCTTTCAGGTTCCAAACAGAGATTTTTTGACTTATCCATTTACAAAATTTTGCACTTACCATTGTCAGGAGATCTGAGGTTTTCAGATCAGTTGAATTGTTTGAATTCTTCAATTATGCATAGTTTTTCTATATTTTTCTTGCTAGGTTGTTGATTATCTTATCGATCCTTTTGTTGCTGGCACAAGTGCTGGAGATCCTGAATCTCTTTCTGTGAGTAATGGCTCAGATTTTTTGCCTTGTAAGAGTTTTGTTTTTCTTGTATGAACATTAATTTTTTAATAGCAAGCTAATGAAGATACTTTATCTGGAAATTTTTCTTGTGCTATAATCATCTTATGCAATTCAGCAGACCAGAAGATGTGAAAAGAAAAGAAGAAAAAAAAAAGAATCCAGATTTAGGTTTTTGTAATACTTGGTTTTATTGGATTGCTCTTAAGATCTCTGGTGTCCAATGGGATTTGTATATCCTGGACCCATGTTCATGTTGCATGATGGACCTGAATGAACATGCAGTTAAAACCAAATGTACATGCAGATCTAGATCCATGAAGCAACATGGACTCAGATTCATGATATAATTTGCGTGTCCAATGAGTTATGACATGAATTCTTTTGGTGTCTACTATTTTCCATTTTGTTCCATAATCTGTAATCTTCTTGGTCACCTGTCTTTCTGTGAAACAGGCACGCCATTCTTTTCCTGAGCTATGGAATTTGGAGGAACGGTATTGTAATCCTAGTATATCTCATTTGTTTTTGCTGAAGGATGTTTGCACCATTATTTGCTCTTACATTGTTTGAATGTGGATGTATGTGCCAGTTTGCTTTCTCCCTTCCGGTTTTAAGCTATTAGAAATCATACATTTGTTACACTTTGTGTAAAGGAGAAACAATAAATGTAAGGAGCTGTATAGTTTGATATAAAGCAATTCCATCTAACAATTATTTCCCCATTTTTCTTCAATGAGCTCAGTTAGCGTGAGTGTGTGTCTGCATAAGTGCGCATCTGTACGCCTGGGTCAAAATGATGTGGGATTGGCATTGTCATTTGTGCTGAATCTTTGTATTTTGGTCCATCACAAGTTGGCAACCATCTTTTCATATGCATCAACTTAAGAACAGTAATTATATGGTTCCAGTTTTCAAGATACATGCTGCTAATGATTAAGGTTTAACAAATTACTTTATCTGGAAACTTGTTCCTCTATTTTGTGCGGGTTTGGCGTATGCTAATTTTTCTGTCACTCACTGGGGCTTATGCAAAGAAATTGGGAAATGAGCTCAATGGTTGGCTGGTTCTCTATAGCATCATTCCTTTGGCAATTTTGTGGATAATATGGGAAGATGAAATTGAGTCAATAATACTCATTAAGTTGGTTGTGGACTCTTCATTTTTTTTTATGGGAGGGTTTAATTTTGAATTTTGTTCTTTTAGAAATTTGCATATAGTGTTTTTCATAGATTCAGAAGTTTTTGACATGGATTTTTCCCCTTCTAGTGCCTCTGTTTATTAAAACTGTTCATCTATTGAAATATTGACAAAGAAGAGGCTAATAAAAAGATGCTACAATTAACAAATAATAAGTCTAAATTCTTCTATTCTGCAAGATTTGGTTCTATTATTGCTGGGGCTATTCAGGCAAAGTTATCTACCAAAGGGGAGCAGAGCAGAGAAATTAAAGGATCTTCAGAAAAGAAGAAACGTCCACGTGGTTCATTTTCTTTTCTGGGTGGAATGCAGGTAGTCTTATGGGTGTTGTTTCTTCCTCACAAAAAGATATAGTTCATGCTTTTTGCCTGGCATCACTCCATATCTACACGTGGGAACATCAATTAGCAATTCAGAATTTCAAATTCAATATAACTGCTCGCTTCATTGGTTCTTCTTCTTTGATGGTCATTCAGTTTGCTATGCATTTTCGGAACCCTTGACTTACACTGGGATATAATATTAAGAAATTATTTTTTTTAATTAATGAATTGTGCTGTTCAGTTTGCTATGCAATTTTTGGAACCCTTGACATACACTTGGTATAATATTAACAAAAGTTTTTTTTTTTTAATTTATGAATTGTGCTGTTCGCCATCATCAAGCTAAACAGATTCTGAATTAGTTGCTGCAGAGTGTCTTGACATTCTTTAGAAGGCATCCTTGATCTTAAATTCAAGGATGAAGCTGTCTTCTTATATTAGTAATAGCTTATTATTTATGTATTATATTACCTAGAATGATAAAGATTAATACATGATCAATGATGTTCACTAACTTTCCAGTGCACGCAGCATTATTAGAACCTGCAGTAAGAAAATGATTTT
Source organism: Omphalea diandra (assembly GCA_949677035.1). NCBI lineage: Eukaryota > Viridiplantae > Streptophyta > Magnoliopsida > Malpighiales > Euphorbiaceae > Omphalea > Omphalea diandra. The sequence goes on along the minus strand of CATIWR010137403.1, from coordinate 4,482 downwards.
TGTTGATTAAATACAAATCTGTTTATAATGAGGACAATTATTTATGAACTCTAAATTGCTGAACGAAGGCCAAGGATCCAACTTCTAGCATTCTAAGGCTATTGACTAGCTTGTACGTGCTGTTAGGATATAAACTTAATGCATGGTCCTTATTTCTAATCTATATTTCTTTACAGATGCTAACTGACAGGCTGTGCAAAGAGCTTGTAAAAGATGAGCTTAGACTAGAATCGAAGGTCTTGTCTTTGTCATACAATCATGATTTGGCATTAGAGAATTGGTCAGTTTCATATGCTTCTAAGGATGGGAAGCATTTGCAACACTCATCTTATGATGCTGTCATTATGACGGTTAGTAATTTGCTTTAGTGATTATATTTTCTTATTGCACTGCTCACCTGGATCACAATCAACATGTCTACAGAAAATAAATTAAATCTCTAGTCTCTGGCTTATGCATAAGCATTGTTTATGTATACACTAAGAATCTGAGACTATCTTGCACTTCCTAACTCCATGATGAAGTTGAATTGAATGGAAGATGTTTCTGGAGGAAAAGGATGTTGCTGTGGAAATTGTTGATGCTACTTTTCTTACTTCTAAAAATGTATGCATCAGACCAGATAGCCAGTTTCACCATTGGGAGGATACTTGCATTTTAACTGCTTATCATGCATATACTTTTTTGCTTTTAGAAGTTGGAGAGCTTCCTGTTCTCATTGACCTCTCTCAAAAGCATGCACATGCATATATGTTGCACTGATATCATTCACTTAAAATGACCTTTTTTTCAGGCTCCATTGTGCAATGTTAAAGAAATGAAGATCACTAAAAGCAGAAGGCGCTTCCCACTGGATTTTATTCCTGAGGTGCTTGTTCCTATTGTAAATGCCTATTACTGTCCATCTTCTTGCAAATTTACCATGTAATGGTAGCAGCATGCATAAACGTGTATTTGATTGTCTTTATTATTACATATTCTCCATTTCTGGAAGTTGAACTTCTGTTTTTCCCAGTATAAATTCACTTGTTGATAAACAGGCTTCCATGCACAAGTATTAAGTTGGTTACCCTGCAGCCTCAAGAAGATCACTCCCCAATGTGCTTTAGTGGTTAAGTTTTGTATAAAACTCATTCTTCTCTTCATGTAACCTATACAGGTGAGTTATATGCCACTATCAATCATTATTACCACTTTTAAGAAGGAGAGAGTTAAGACACCCCTTGAAGGCTTTGGAGTTCTTGTTCCTTCTGAGGAGCAACAAAATGGTCTAAGAACTCTTGGTAATGCATGATTCATCCCAATAAAAGAAGAGAAGTTGCATCAAAATTCTAATGTTTCACAGTATGCATATTTTGTTGGCAGGTACTCTCTTTTCCTCCATGATGTTTCCAGATCGTGCGCCCAATGATCTTTATCTGTATACAACCTTTGTTGGTGGAAGTCGAAACAAGGAACTGGCAAAAGCTTCAACGTATAAGAAGCTTAGATTCTTTTTCTCAAATGTCATTGCCAACCTTTTCAAAACCTTTTTGTACTTTGTGCAACTAATATTTGTCTCCTATTAACTTTTCTTTCAGGGATGATCTGAAACAGATTGTCACTTCTGACCTTAGGCAACTGTTAGGAGCAGAGGGAGAGCCCACATTTGTTAAGTATGTGAATCATTTTAGTGCATAGTACAGATATGTACACTTTTTTTTCTGGAAGTTGACCTTACGAATTTGTTTGAAACAAATATGTTCCATAAAATTTATGGAATTTATATGCAAATTCATCCCTAACATGGATGGAAATCCAGAAAATATATTCAGAATCCTATCAATTTTACACTACGGACATGGAATTGATACTTGAGACAAATTCTATCAAGATGGTAGAATTTGCAAATAAATTCTAAAGAGAGTGTATAGTTTTGAAAATTTTTAATGGAAATGATATTTTGGAGAGCAACAGATTAACATGCTCATTTTGATACGTTCTTTTCTTGGTTACTCTATATTTGGTGGCAGTCATTTCTATTGGAGTAAAGCGTTTCCCTTGTATGGGAGGAACTATGGTTCGGTACTGCAAGCAATAAATGAAATGGAGGAAAATCTACCTGGATTCTTCTATGCAGGTAACCAATTCTTGATATGAACTATGGATATAATGAATCAATGGTAAGTGATCCGCGCTGGTGTTCCAATTTTTAAACTCAAAGGAATCTAATGGCTTCTATGAAAAAGAACAATAATGAATCTTTATGTTATTCTTATTTGTGGGTAAATGAGCTTGTTAGGGAACCATAAAGGAGGACTATCTGTTGGCAAAGCAATAGCCTCTGGATGCAAAGCAGCTGATCTTGTAATATCATATTTGGAATCTTCTTCAAATGACAAGATACTGAATGGAGGACAAGCATCGTAGTTATAGGAAAGAAACCGTCTTCCTGGTTATTTGGTTGATGCATATGTAGTACAGTAGCATCCTGCTGATGTCCCTTTTTTTTCTTTTTATATCAGAAAATAAGAACAAGTTTTAGTTGCCTGTAGAATATATGGGTTTCCAGTTGTAAGCAGGCACGGAAGGCTTGAACTCTGACGAAGTTCAAATAATAACTTCATAGTTTTTAAAGACGATTTTAATATTATTGAACTAAGGATTTATTTTTGGTATATTATTTTTTCATTTCTCAAGAACTAAGTTTGGCATGTTTGAACCAAGGAATTTTTTTGGGGGGAAGGGGGAAATTTCAAATAAATAAAATTCACTCACCCAAATAAACTATTCTTAGACTTGAAGATCATTCAAAGCTTCAAAGTATGTTTGGCTTTGCTACTGTACTTGTTGACTAAAATTAACATTTTTTAGTTTTTAGAAATTTTTAACAATTTGTAAAATTAATTTAGTTACCTTCTCAGATGAATTCAATAGTTATTTTCAAAAAATTTCAAGTTTAAGTTTTTTTCAAAATTAATTTCGACTCTTAAAACTCAATTTTTTTTCAAAAAAAAATTATAATTACTAATGATGATGTCTTATCTTTTTTTCCCCCAACAATCACTTCTGGCAATAGCAGTAGCAGAAGCTGCTGAACCTTTTTAATCTAGTACAAAAGTTATTATTTGCTTCCATTCCTATAATTAGACACTCTTCCCTCACTGCAAATCTCCCAGGCTAGATGTTTAACATTCCTAAAAATTAAAAAGCAAAAATGTAAAATTGAACAAATGGAAGAGATACCCTTGATTGATTTTTTTTATCTTTTTTTTATTAATTTTATTTTGATTAAGGTTCAAATGTGTAATTTTATAGTTTTGAAAACAATTTTAATATCATTAAATTAAGGATTCATTTTTGTATATTCGCTTTTTCTTCCTCAATGACTAATTTTGTTACTTTTAAATTGAGGAATTATTCTTTGAAAGAAAAAAATTCAAATAAGTAAAATTCACTTAAGGGTCTAAATTTGCATCAAAAATAAATTCAGCCATCATCTAAGTCATATAATTTCCACCAGGAAACGTCAGACATATCGAGTTAATCTCAGTTGATAGGCCAGAACCAAGCAATCCAAACTGTGGCAGACTTGACTTGACTTCTCCAATTCACAGGAATCTGCAGAACAATTAATTTAATGACTTTATGTCCGTCAACTAAATCAAGACTGAAAGGAGAAAAGGAATCCCAAGAAAGCTAATTTCTTGGGAAAAACCACTAACTATAGTGGAAAATTTCCAGGAACTATAACTCATAGTTTTCAGTTCACATTCTTAAACAGTTGAACAGATCAAAATGTGCTTCATTATTTTTTTATTTTTGGCAAATACAGAGAAATTTTGCTTCCCAGTCATAGTTTGTATTCAATATATTGAATTTTTTTTTTTTTCAACCTCTCATGTGCTGTTTTTAGTTTACATCCTTAAATAGCTGGAAAGGTAAAAAAAATGCGCTTCATTGCTAATTTCTTAAATGTAAAACAAAGAAATTCTTAAGTACAAGGTGATGTATTAGATGCTAGTTTAAATTTTAAATCTAAAACCCTTGAGATATGGAATAAAGTTACTGAATTTAAAGAACAAGTTCATGCTACCAGAATATAGAAAAAGAAGAAGGAAGCAAAGATGAAAAATAGATCTTTCTAACACTATGTTTGGCAAAATTCTATAGGGGGAAGGAAAATAAAGAAGGAAAATAAATTTTATTTTCCCTCCTTATTTTCCTCTCTCATGTTTGGATAAAAATGAGGGGAAGGAAAATAAGGAAGGAATTCTCTTGTTTGGATAACCAAATATGGGAGGAAAGGAGTGAAAATATATTATACATTTTCAATTATGCCCTTTAGTAAACAAAACAATGGAATATATAATTATATTGTATAATAATAAAAAATAATTATTTTATAATTTCATTCATTTTATATGAAATAGAAATTTATATAATGATAAATATAATGTTAATACACACAAATTAAAAAATTATTATTATATGTGAAATGTT
>CATIWR010137392.1:0-19466 GCA_949677035.1 Omphalea diandra | reverse complement strand
TAAATATTTTTAAATTTTGTGTAATTTTTATAATAAATATAACAATTGAGATTCTAATCAAGTTATTCATTTTGTGTATTTAAAGTTATTATGTTGGTTGTTGGGTTAGTACTTCCAAGTAATAAAACCATGCATAGTAGTATAATGTGCACTTGCATTAGTTGTATGTTACGAAATTATGGTGACACTGTTACACAAATTCTATCCATGATTACATTCATGTGTCATACATTTATATATTTTGGAAGGTAGATGAAAGGTATTTTTATAAAAATAACTTTCACACCTCAGATTAATTAATTAATGTCTCGAATTAATAAATTATCAATCTCTATGCACGAATTATTCCATTCTCAACCTTCAAAAAAATGGATAGAAAAATGGATATATATTGATTTATATTTTTTTAATTAAATATCAACTGTAAATTATTTTTTTTTACAGAAAAAATACTTTAGTCATATTAATAATAGGAAAAAAGAATTAAAATACATTAAGTCATTTTATGGGTGAATTTTACAGTAACATTTTTTATATTATCGTTAAATAACATGGTCTAATCCAACGGTGAATAATAGCTTTTATTTAATCAAATAATATCTAATTTTATCTAATCTAATAATATATAATAATTTTTATATAATTCAACGGTAAATTATTAATTACGATATTACAGTATAACAATATAAATAACATTGCAGTATTCATCCATTTTTAGATAATGTAATAACGAAGAAGGGAAATACATGGAAATTTGCAAACTTAATTGAAGCTTTAGAGAGCAAATTAATCATGAGTCAATGAAACAGTTAAAAGAAGCTATAAAGCAAAAGAGAAAGAAAATGAGCCGACTCATTACTTAAACATATGCTCGCAATCTCTTACCTTAGGGGTAAAGAGTAATGTAGGTTTATTTATGATAAAAAAATCATCTCTTTTTTCTATTAATTAATACTAATTTTATAATTAATTCGTCGAACTCTAATTATAATATCTTATCACACGATATCCATCAAGAAAAACTTAGGAAGCTCTGAAAAAACTATGACACGCAATTACCAATACACTATAAAATGACATAAATACCCTTTGTGGATGGAGAGAGAATGAGACCATCTCTCAATGAAAAGTGTAGTCGTTACAATTCTTAGATTCTTGCTTTTCTCTCCATCTCTATATATAATCTCCTTTCCTTTCCTCATTACTTACTGTTCCATTCCATTGCTTTCCTATCTCTTTCATTTCCTTTCTCTTATGGCCGCCGAAGAGTTCCAAGAATCCGAAGTAATCTTCCCTGACCACGACCACGACCACGACCGCTACCAAGTAATGGATCGAGAAAACTCGCGCGTCTTGTCTAATAATAACACTAGTAGGAGAGGGAAGAAAAACAAAAAGAAGAAGACATCGACGACTTCCATCCCTGTGAATATCCCATCCAGAATGTTTGAGTTGTCATCACCGGACGAGTTTGAAGAGGAAAATTACGATGACGAGGAATTGATTCCGCCCCATGTTATAGTTGGCCGGAGAATTGAAGGGAAAATGGCTTTCTCTGTTTGCACTGGGAATGGGAGGACATTGAAAGGAAGGGATTTGAGTCAAGTTAGGAATTCAATTCTTAGGTTGACTGGATTTTTAGAAACTTGATTATAGTTATGCGAAAATTTTAGGATCTTGGTAGTTCACGTTAAGAACAGAAGGGGTGGGGGAAACAAATTAAGAAGGAAAAATAATTTGATTTCCTTTCTTGATTTCTTTTTTCTACAGTATGTTGAGATTAATGTCACAGTGCGATTAGCTTAGCTAGCAAGGGGATGAATTGTTCATTGGGATATATTATTATTTATAAATTAATTAATACATATTGGGTTCTTAATATTTCTCTGAAATTTATTCTTATATTTCTTTATACAGTATGAATTATTGCAGTAGCAGCTTTCAGTTTGGTGTATTGTTCTGCTGGTTTATAGGATATGATATATTCTTTTGCAACAATGCATTGGAAATTTGTCTTCACACTGGACATAGCCCAGCATCAACAGCTGGTTTCGTGGTTTTGAGAAAGGGAATCATTTCAAGGAATAGGAAGGACAGGTGAGATATGGTTGGCATGTGTTATACCAGTAAATCAAAAGTAAATTTTTGTGGGAATGATATTTGGGGCGCAGATTTTATTTTATCATTATTGTGATTCATCAGTTGCTCTTCATGTTGTGTTTGGAAAACAAAATGAAGAAATGTACATAGTCAATTATTTTGGCTGCATTCCAAAAAAAAAAATGTATTTAACTCATATAAAGTAAAAATACATTTCTTCTGTTCCTTTTTTAAAATATTAAAGAAAATTTTTATATTAATAAAATTTAAATTCCGATGCTCTCTTTTGGGTAATATAATTAAAATAATGTTATTTTTAAGCTAAAATACTCTTTAATAAAAGTATTAAATGTTATATCAAGAAATTCTAATATATACTAAATTTATCACGTCAAATTATGAATTAATTAATCAAATCTATTACAGTTAGCAATTTCTTAGTATTTTTTATATGAGAAGTTATATTTTTTTAAAAAAGTATTATCTAAAATATATCATATAGAAACTTCTTATTGGCTAATTCACAATTCTATTATATGATATTTTTATTTATATAATTTTAATTTTGAACTAATATTAATAGACTGAAACATTCAAATCTTTCTTATGCTCTTTTGTTCTTCAAAGAATGTGTTATTGTGACTTTTTTGTTAGTAAAATCAAGATAAGGATGCGGATATTAGAAATCAATCTTTGGATTGACTTTATACCTAAAGGCTCCTCTAAGGAGGCAAGCATTATAATAATAATTTAAAAATGTGCTTGCTTTAATCATGTTAAAAATAGTTGAAACAAGATTAATAGTTGAATTTTGTTATCTTAAGAAGGCAAGCATAAAAATTTTCAATATTTTAAATGGCAAAAGGAAGCACAGTTAGTTTGCTTCAAATCAATGTTTTGAAAATTGCACTAAATTGATTGATCATATTAATTAAATTAATAATTGAATTATAAATTATTCAATTAATTATAGACTCACTGTTAAAATTATTTTTTATTTTTAGTTATTATAAATATTTTTATTATTTATTATTAAATTAAATAAACTAAATCAATCAAATTAATTGATTTAAAACTAATCAATTAATCGATCTATTAATCAATCTGATTTTAAAAAATACTGTTTCAAATATATCATAATGATCAACCGATTGGTTATGCGTTATTGGGGGATCCATCTTGATTTGCTCCAACTATATTTCATAAAATATGCTTCGAAGGAACTTTTTAAATATATACTGTAGCATTCGGAGAATTAATTTGTTGTTTTTGCAACTATTATATTAATTGACTTGAAGATGCAGATTACTGCCTAAGGAAAAATTAAATAGCTAATCAGGATTAGTTAAGTGTTTCAGTTTTCAATTGAACATTTCCTTTATTTAATAATGAGTTTTAGTTGATTATTTATTTGCAATATGTGTAAGTGTAAATCTTGGATTTGTATTTGAACTTTCTACCTTATAACTTCACTCATTAATTTACATGTTGGATTGGTTAGTAGGTGGTTTTGTTGTCATACATGACTGATTACAGTTGTATTCATTTTATTTTCTTTATAAAATATAAACTGTTAATTTTAAAAATAATAAAATGATTTCATTAGTTAAAAATATATAATAATAATAATAATTGATAATTTACATTCATAAAAAATAAATAATATAAATCTTGCTTTGAAATATCAGATCAAATTGAACGTGTCATTTAATCAAGAAAATAAAATCATATGATATTTACATTTTTCAATTAAAGTAATAATATAAAAATTTGATGTAACATTATAAAATAATATAAATATCTCAAATCCCTATTTCCCATCTATATGAAATGATGCTAAAGTCACAAAAATTTATTAGGACCCGAGCACAATTAAATATTAGTGATAAATATTTTACCTTATCACTCCATTTTTTTTAATATGAAAACTACATTCAAATCCTAAATCATCTCAAAATTTTGAAAGGTTCCTTGGTGATGATACCTAAAAAATAGATAGTAAAATTTCTTTAATATAATCAGCAACAGATGCTTGTTTATTTCTGTAGATAAGGGATAAAGTTTAAAGGTATCTAAAGTTAAAGCATTAAGGAAAAATTTGCCCATAAGTTCAAATATTTGATATTAGACTTTCAAAGTTCTTCATTATTAATTAATGACATTCACTTAATTTTTTTTTCTCATATAAAATTTTCTAATTAATTTAGAAGTGTGATTTACTTGTATAAAATGAACGATATAGTAGTAGTGTTATAATTATAAATTTCTAAAGTATAACCTACAACCATGTAACTTTTCAATTACCATATTTAGTTGTAAGTTAAATAGCCATGAATTTTCAATCCCAAAATTCATCTTGATTGTAAATTGTTATGAATTTTCCGAAGATAATCGCTCAACTATAGCAAAAGTGGGAAAACTAAGTGCTTCTTATCACAAGTTTTTTCTTTATAGAAGAAGCATTTACCAGTTCTTGGGGAAAAAAAATTGTCAGCCTAGCAACTGATCAAATAACATTTTTATGGCTCAGGTAATAACTACTTTATAGGAATATCATCCAATTAGTATACAGTTTATTCATCATATGCCTTTTTTATTTGCTTTCACCCTCAAGAAAAGACCCTAATAAATATGACTAAGACCTAACGCCGGCCTATATTTCTGCTAATATGAGAGAGGAGGGGGAAAAAAAAGATAAGAGACTTCCTGATCTCATTTTAGATACTCCTAAAATTATTTTTCAATTTAAGAAATAGATAAAATTCATTGCATTACACTAATCTGATGCATCTGTAATTATTAAAAGAGTCAAAGATCAAAAGAATAAATTATTTATCAGTCAAGTATTTGTCTTTTTTTTTTTTTTTTGAACGAAAGATGAAATATATTACTCAGAAAGTCAGCGACAACAGCAGCTTGAATACGCACAGATGGGAGCTGCCAATAAGAAAGGATGGCTTGGAAATAGGAAGCTCGTCCTAAGGAATGAGCTGACCCATTTGCTTGCCTTTGTTCTAAAAACAACACTAAAAGTTGGTTCTTGATTTAAAAGAGCTTTACAATCTGAAATTAAAATGCCAACCTCAGACACATCAACCGAACGAGAATGAAGGGCATCCACACCCTGCTTTGCATCAACTTCGAAAATAATAGCCGGCATCTGGGGGGGACAAGACATATTGCAGCGCTTGTCAAAGAGCTACTGCCTTTGCAACCTTGACAGCAAACGCTCTTGACAGTAGAAAAGAAGCACAGCACCTAAAAGTCCCTTGAGCATCTCGCAGCACACACCTTGCACCTGTGCTTCTGATATCCTCAAACATTGCAGCATCAACATTGCACTTAGAATAGCCTTCAGGAGGTCTGACCCAACGAAGAAGAAACTGTTGTCCAGTAACAACCTGTCCTGAGTTTGCCCGAAGAGCCCTTACATTAGTCCAGTCATACAGAACTAGTTGACTCTAGAAGACCGTCTGCTCAGGTAAAGCTCCTTGTCCCCCCACGATAGTAAATTCCTGTGTCTCCAAATGTTCCATAATAACACGCACACCTTTCCCACAATAACGTTATCCTGCACATGCAACTGATGGAAAAACCAATCTTTGGAAGAATAAAATCCCACCAAATTCAGCAGCATATTCGCACAATTCCAACACCTCTAGGTAAAAGGGTATGCCACCGGCACATGCCAAACGTGTTCGACATCAGAATCACAAATATGACAAGTTAGTGGAACATTAATAACTTTATTCCTCAATTTACGCCGAGTTCGCAAACAGTCTCCAAAGAAAACACTTAACTTTATGTCGAGAGTATGAAGGACATATAATAATTTAGGCTTTATTTTTTAATTGGTTAGTTCTAATTTTTTAGCAATAGCTAACTCAAATTTATTTTAACTCGTCTATTTTGGAGTTTGACCTTCACTCTTTCCATTTATTTTCTTTAAATTTCTTAACATGGTATCAGAATAGGTCTAGTCTAGTTTTAATTTGTATTATTTGGAGTTTATTTGAATGTCTAATCCTAGTGGTTTGATCCGGTGTTGCTGTTACATTCAATTTCAATTTCAGGAAAAAAAAAATATTCAATTTCAAGTAGTTAACTGGATAGTTAAGAATTAAAATCCTACATTAAAAAAATGCATAAAATATAAAGAGTATATAATAATTTAGATTTAACTACCTAATTGATTAATTTCAACCTTTTAACATTAGTCCGCCCAAACTCATTTCTTCAAATTTCTTCAACAACCATAGCTAACTGATAACTTGACTTAACAGTATCAGTTAGCTAAAATAGCTAACACCCATAGCTAACTCGACTGATAACAACCATAGCTAACATCCCATGCTTAGATTAGTGCCAAATTTTCTGAGCAGCCATATGACTACTTCTAAGAGGAACACTTATGATAGCACCTACATCTCTTTCATTGAACATTTCCTCAATCAATTCCACGTCCCACATCTGTCGACTCGGCACCATGAGATCATTAACCAGCACATTTTCAAACCCAGAAATAATAGAAGTAGTGACCTTAAAGTTATCGTCATTCAACAACCATGGTTCAGTCCACACATTAATCCCACAACCATCCCCAACCTTTCATCTGCAACCTCGCTTTAGCAACATTCGGGAAGCCACAATGCTCTTCCAAACAAAGCTTGGGTTATTGCCCAATTCAGCTTTCAAAAAGTCCTCTCTAGTATAGTATTTGGCTTTGAAGAGTCTACTTACAAGAGCATTAGGTTCGAATAAAAACTTCCACCTCATCTTCCCTAAGTTGAAGCCATGGAGATTCTGAAAGACCATTCCTCCATGTTCCTTCCGCGCACACAGCTGATCCCATCTAAACCAATTAATCCCTCTTTGACCATTCTTCTTTAAAACCCACCAAAAAGAATTAATACCAAAAAGAATTAATCATTCTTTGAATTTCATCCTCCAAAGAAAGAGGAAGAAGGAAGGTTCCCATACTATAGGGTGGAATAGCCTGAACCACTCTTCATCAAAACTTCCCTCCCTGCCTGCGAAAGCAACTTACCCGACCAGCTTTGAATTCTTTGCCAAATACGCTCTCTAATATGCTGGAAAACTAGTCTTTTGTTCTTGCCCACAAGAGATGGCAACCCCAAGTATGCACCTGTATTTAATGGAGTATGAACTGCAAGCAAATCAGAGAACCTCCTCCTAGCATCCTCTACCACGTTTGCACTATAAAAGATTCCAGATTTTTGATAATTGATGGCTTGACCCGATGCTTCCTCATAAACCTGGAGAATTTTCTTTATTCCACTCTATCGTATGCTTTATTAATATCTATCTTTAAAGCAGCTTCCCCGTATTTTCCTCTCGTTTTCCTCTTCATATGATGAATCAGCTCAAAAGCAACCACTACATTATCAATTATTGTCCTTCTTGGAACAAACGCCGCTTGAGCCGAAGATGCCACTTCAGGCAGCAACTTCTTAAGCATGTTTGCTAATACTTTAGAAAGAACCTTATAGACCACATTGCAAAGTGAGATTGGTCTTAGATCCTTCATTGTTGCTGGCATTTCACAGTTAGGCACCAACACAATAGTAGTATCATTAAGAGCAGCTGGAAATTCTCTTGAATTAAGCCAGTGAAGACAAGCCCTGTAAACATCTCCTCCAACCAAGGGCCAAAATTTATGGTAAAAATTCGGGTTTAGCCCATCAGGCCTTGGTGATATCTCAAGGTGCATTTGACCTACAACTTGCGTAAATTCCTCCAAAGTAAAAGGGGTAAGAAATATTTTGTTATCTTGCTCCGTAATTTTTGGCTGTACACAACTAATGACTTGCTCATAACTCCCAACGCTATCAGAAAACAGATTCTAGAAATACTCCACCGCAAATGCTCCCAAACCATCTACCTCTTCCACCCAATCCTCTGTAGAATCATGCAACCTTTGACTTCTATTAGTTCTTTTGCTTACAGATGCCATAGCATAAATGTACCTTGTATTTGCGTCACCTTCTTATAACTAGGTCTTAGAGCGTTGTTTCCAGTATGTTTCTTCTTGAAACAGCAACTTAGCAAGCTCCTCCTTTGCCTAAATTAACAACCCAATAGCCCCATCATCAGTACAACCTCGAAGTCTTTCCGCCTTAGCCTTGCAACTCTCAATATCCTTCTTAAATCGCTTCGGTAACTCATTGCCTCAGATAGAAAAATCAGAAGCACATTTGCCCAGCTTAGTAAGCAAATCCGAACGAGAGGATAAAATAAAATATCTCACACCAATTCTTATTTCCTCGACAAATCCTTGCATAGTCTTAAAGTTATTTTTCTGCACCACTCTTAAACTAATTTAATATATATATATATATATATATATAGATGGAGCTTTTTGTAAAAATAATTTTTTTAAACAAAAACTTGTTAGTAATCTAAGTGTTTGTTCTCATTAAGTCATGTTAAAATTACATTTTTAAAATTATCTAAAAAGATTTATTCTTTATTGATATATAAATTAACTCAAAAATATCTTGATCATAAATTATATAAAAAAAATTAAGTCATTTATTTGACTTGGGTGGCAATGCAATGTCATTAATGTAAAAAGATGATACTTCTGTAACTAAATTATTATTGCGCCTTATACCATTTAAATTTTGTATTATATATATATATATATATATATATATATATATATATATATATATATATATATATATATATATATTTGGTGTTAGAGGTAAAGGTGGACATTCACTTAATCAAATCATATCAAAATTTCAGCCAATCAAATTGTTTTTTAATATATAATCAAATCAAATTAAGTTTAAATTAAAAATTAAAAATATTCAAAATTGAAATTTGATTATCAGTTATAACTAAAACTAATCAAATAATTACTATTTATAATGTAAAACTAAAATTATTTCATATAATATCAATGAAAATTATAATTATAATTATATCCTTAATGAAAAATATAATTATAACTATGTATTATTATTAAGGCTTCGTATGTTTCGCAGAAAATATTTTACTAGAAAACATTTTTCGCAATTTCCACTATTTGGTATATCTAAGAAAATTGGTCAATGAAAAAAATTTTCCTGATCAAAAGGATAATTAAATCATTTTTCAAGAAAATGACTTATTTTTCAAACGTTGACAAATTCATTCAAATGAAAAATAAATCATATAAATGCATTTTTATTTATTATTATTAGTCATTTTTGACTACCAACACCATCGTTAATCATTGTTGACCAGTTGTGATCACTGATAATAGGTGGAACCCATAAAAAATTTTATTTTTAATATATTTTTTATATTAAATAATAAATAGTATAAATATAAAACATTTATAATATAAATTTGTTAATAATATTATAAATAAAAAAATTAATATTTTTTATAATGTGTTTCAAATACCAAAAAAAGTTACTCAAAAAATACTTTTTCAGACAAATGATTTTTCACAAAACAAACAGAGCCTAAATATCATTTTATATCATGTATTAGCAACAAACAAGTCTATTTTAAATCATATAATATTTAAAAATGATAATTTATATATTTTTAATAGAAGTTCAGATATTTTGGTTCTAAAAATTGGAATTTGAATTCGTTTAAAAATAATAATTGAAATTAATAAACTTATCAAATAATCAAAATTTCAACAATTTGGTTTGTGGATGGACCATATACTAAGTGGATATGTGAAGGTAAGCCATTGATCTGCAATGGCGTGTGCATGCAAAACTGATGTAATATTTAATAAAAGGTAATATAATATAATTAAAATAAATTTTAATTTAATAATCTATTAAATTTATATTTGATTACATTTTACCAAACATTATTTAAATTTCATTAACTTATGTGGTGATTCTGTGCCAAATTAAATCATATCCTTAATTCTTGTGAAGACTTTTGATTTCTTTCATACCCTGCCTATAAACTCCACGTATAATCAATATAATATATACTGATTTAGAATAAAGCTATTATACATTAAGTTTGAATTTTAATTATAATTAAATCAATTAAAAAATATGAATGTGTTTGTTTCCCTCATCTAAAATTAAGTATGATTAGAGTAATATATTTATTACAGGCAATGCCGTATTAATTATTTGATCGGACATATACCAAATAACCAAATCCTTGAATTTAACAAAAAGATGTAGTATTTCTATTTCATATAATTTATTGGATTACTTGAAATAACATTTTTTTAAGAAAAAAATTCAAATTGTGGCCCACGTGTGTCTGCGGTTCTGAATAAAAAGTAATCACATATGGAATTAATTTAATCACTTAATTAAACATAACAAATAATTTCATCAAAAATTTTACACAAAATTAATAAAATATTAAATAATCATAATTATAAAAAAAATAAGTGAATAAGATTAAATTATCTCTTTTAAAAAATTTAAAATAATTAATTCATTAATTACTCTAAAAATATTAATAAATATAAGAGTAATGTTATGCTCCGGAAATTATTTACATAAAATTTTATATGAATGGACTTGGTGTTAGTAGTCAATAGGCTTACTATGAGGCTACTATTTGAGATACCCTGGAATTAGTGATGATTATTAATCGGGCAGATAATTCATGAAAAATAACATTACTTTAAAGATAAAATAAAAAAATAATTAACATTTCATTAAAAAATTAAATATAATAAATAATTAAAAAATATATATATATTTTAAAAGCGACAAACTATAAAATATGTGGAGTAATAAACTTATGATGGCATTAATAATCACCTAACGGTTCCCAACAGACACAAACCGCTTTTGAAAACAATGCCACGTGCGGTACACAAAGGCTTCATAAAATTATGCCAGCGCCACGTTGTCTGATTTTTCACTTGTCATCAAAAGGCCAAACATTGTGAGCTCATTAACCCATAACGTGGATTATTTCATCTCCACAAATTATTAAAAATTGCTAAAAAAACATTTTATTTTGTTTCAATATTTTATTAATGGTATGTATAATTGAATTTAATCTTTTTTTTAAAAAATTTTTTTGGGTCGTCGGTTTGCATTAAGAGGGCAGACAAAGTCCCTCGTTAGGGAAGTGGGCTTTCCCGCCATAACTTTATAAATCTTTATCTATAGTATATAAATTAAAATAAAGATGGAAAGGTATGTCTTTCCCACACATTATATTGTATTGAATGAATAAAATATATTTGTCCAAATATTTTTTTATATATTTTAATATTTAAGAAATAATAGCACATTTTTTCATTATTAACAAAGTATTTAATATAAGTTTTACCTTTTCAATAAAAAAAATTGATTTAATAAGTGTTTGATTAAAGTTTACAAATTGAAAAAGTTTAAATTTTGTATGTACCCATTCATTAACACAAAATTAAACTTACATATTATTATTACTATATCAAACTGTTTACCCCAAAGGACAGTAAAGTTTTTTACTTTTCGATCTACAAAAATGAAAAGGGAAAAGGAAAATTTGACTTTCCAAACATTATGACTGTGTTTATTTATATAAAAAAAAAGATTATTTCAGTTTTCATGTTTTAATTTTCAAAGAAAATGAAAATTTGTAAAACGTGTTTACTTGTAAAAAATAATTTTCTATTTTCTATTTTAAATCAGATTACATATTTTTTAAATTTGTTATTATAGTTTAAAAATTATTTTTAAGTATTTAAAAACATTATGAAATTATTTTATTGTGTATCTAGTGACATCATTTGAAAAAATGTTAAATAAAATTTTATATTATAAAAATAAAAGTTGAAAATAGAAAGCAAAAACTATTAAAAAATAAAATAGTATAAAACTAGAAAAAAAATAAAAAAATTAAATTTATGATATTGAAAGAAATAAGAAATAAATATTTTATATAGTATTACAAAAATTATGATGTGAAAAAGTATGATATAATTATCACTTAAAAAATAATGTTTAAGAAAAAAAAAAGATGAAGAGAAATACTAATTAGATAAAGATATTACTAATAGTGACTTTGTGTACAATAGATATTTTGTTTCTTATCAAAAGATCTCTATACAGTATGTTTTCATCAAAATGATGTTTTTTATTTTTTTTTAATTTAGAAAACTGAAAATATAAAAAAAATTAGTTTAGAAAACTGAAAAATATAAAAATTAGTTTTCATTTTTAATTTTTGAAAATTTTTTTCAAGTAAATATAAAACTTATTTTTTCATTTTCATTTAAAAAATTTTCTAAAAAACTAATAAAATTCTCCAAAAAGTAAACACACCCTATGTTTTCTATTCCTTTCTTGCAAGATTTAGTGAAATGCATGACCATTTTAAGACCACAAACATCCATGAACGTGGCATTGTCTTGTAATCTTACATTATTTCACTAGTAGAATGAAGTTTTGTCAGTGTCACATATCTTGTTGCACCATGCAAACGTAAAGGGATGCTGCCTAATAATATGTGGCAAAGGAACCTTTAGTTTAATCAGACATATCCATAAACCTTTAATTCACCTCATTATTCAGCCATATAGCTTTTAGAATTCTTCAAATTACTAATAAGTGTTGAACCAAATCCACTAAAATTCAGCTTCCAGCAATCCCAAAAAGTGTCCATATACGATGCTTTTTTTGAATTCAACAAGAATGATGTTTTCTTGCCAATATTCCTAAATTATGCTAAAGGGTTCTATGTTGCAATCATCCAAAAGAAGAACAAGAGATGAATCACATACTATATATGTAATGATAAGGTCAATGCATGAAAATGGCTTAAAACAGAGAAAGATACGTATTGGGAAGAATTACCAAATGGAGTGCACTCTTGGGAGTTACCATGTTCCACTTCCACATTAGGGTTAGAACGTTGATTATGACATCCATGTTATAACGCTTAGCTATTGGATTTAGATTCCAAATTTAAATTAGTTTTTTTAAAGGTTTGTCAATATATATTAACCTATCCTTTAACAATATATAATGTGTTTGTTAGCCTAAACTATTACAAATGATCTTATCTTGAATGTTCACGTTTATATAATATTAATACCATTGAACTTTTGCCCCCTTTTTAAAATGGTGAAATTGCATCCAAAGGCTCTGTCAGTTATCTAAAAGAGAAAGGATAGAATTTTGAGAGGCTTGAAATTCTTCATGCCGAAAGGATAGAATTTTGAGAGGCTTGAAATTCTTCATGCCCTTACTCTAGAACCATGATCCAAAAGTGTTTCCTTCAATATGAAGAAAAATATTTACGCTAGAAGCAAAAACTACACAAAATTATCAGCGGACTTTGTTGAAAATTGCCTAGAAACACACATTTACTATAAAATGCTTAATCCTTGAAACAAGTAATCATATCTTGTTCACTCAAGTATGGAGATTTCATCAGGAAACAGGAATAAAGAAATTCTCAGTTAAATTTGGTCCAAGACATACGCTTTTCTCAATTTACAAATATTCTGGTTTAGTAGATGTTCAAGTCTCTGGGTTAGGTAGACATGAGCACTAAAGTTTAAATGACAATGATATAGTTCGTCCCAATACTGAAAAGTTTTTCTAAAAATTTAGTGATATTCTTCACATAACCGAATGATTTATGGATGGACACCTGTTCTAGGAACGAATAGTTTCTAAGGCGAACGAAGGCTTTTAGGACCGAAAAGTGGTGCATTCAGAAAGTCATCAATGATAATTAAAAGACTTCTAACGTTCAGAAAACCTAAGCAACTCATTTTTTTAATATTAGAAAATCATGCAATTATGAAAGTAAATCTATTTTATTATATTTTAAAATCACTTCAATTCATGCAACAGTTAATATTAACAATCTAATTATCGCAACATTGATAACAGGTACACAATTCATTCTCTTTATAATTTTGTTATCACTTATAGCTATCATTCATCATTTTTAAATTCTTTCAAGGATACTTTTTTCTAATTTAAATATCATAGCAGTTATGGGACACAATGCCTCTAGTTCACATTTGTTGCCTTTTGCAGAATCATTCCACTCAACTTGTGATCAAGGGTCATCAATTAGCTTGTTTGCTAAGTACTAGAAAAATGAGTTGGTAAACAGGTTTTGAGACATGAAAATCACTATCTTTAAGTATTGATTGCCCCCACTATATTGTTGCAAGTAATTGGCGATCTACCCTTAGATACAACAAAGTCTAAAAGTCTGCAAATAACAATTCCTAAAAACTCTTCTAAGAATTTCTTACATTTGGAGTTTGTAAAAAAAAAGAGTTAAAACAAGGAAAAAGCAACAATTAATTTTGTCAGACAAAATCTATTGAATTTATAAATGTAGAGGAAAATTAAAATACCTTTACAAAAAGGTGTATGTCTTGGACTTGACTCCAAAGGGTATGCTTTTTGAACTTAGCACTCTACAAAAAGATGTGAATATTGGACTTGACACCCTTATAAAAGATGTGTCTATTAAACTTGGCATCCACGTAAAAGGATGTGTTTGTCGATTTTTTTATTTTGATTAACTATTAAAATAATATTATAATATTTTATTATTATATAATTATGAATTTTATAATAATAAAATCAAAAATATCAATTGATTTTCATAGGCGCGCACATACCAAGTGTCATCATTTTCATAGTGAATCAAATTTCTTTCAAATTTTCACTCCTCCAAATCACATAAACAAGTTACATTCAACCTTATATTCGATTATAACATTCCATCCTTTGTCAATATGGGATTTGAAAATCAATTCTTCTTGTACACACAAGCTATTGCAAGACTAACTTGAGATCATATTTGGCATTATTATTATCAGTTGCAGATTTTTAGACGAGTTAGAAAAAAAAATCTACTTTATTAATTGATAAATATGAGTTTTTTAAGTTAATTAATATTTGAAAATTTTGCCAATAGCTATTGAATTAAATTTACAATATAATTAAACCATTTTCATATGTATCTAAAAACATTTACAAAATCCAAAAATATTGTAGTTAACGAACAAAAATAGATTTTTACAATAACAATATTAAACATACTTCAAAGCTGGAAGTGAGGCTCTAGACGAGAATGATATCCAACTAAAACATTATATGTTATTCAAAGTTTCAATGATTGGACCCGACTACACATACTCCAGAACCATATAAACTTATGTTTATGGACAACCTGGAACCCAGGGTGTGAGTGAGCCTATTGAAGTAATGATCATTTGCATAGTAAGCAGTTTTCTTACTCTTAAAATATGCTGGAAATAAATTCCCGTGCATCAAAAGTTCACATTCAGCAGTAGGATAAATCTGTTCTACAAGAATGTAATTTAGCACAATGTTTACTAAAGTGAAATCCCGTTGGGGTTGATTCTTAAGTTTTGAATAGATCTCACAAGCAATAAAATACACAGATCAAATTCATTTGGACATTTTGCAAACAAAAAAGAGTTTTACGTAAATGAGAATCGAAGTACAAAAAAAAAAAAATGTAATATCTCAACTTACAGGAATTTAGTATGAGGAACATCAATTATATAGATGGCAATGTAACCTAAGGCCTCCAAGCTATCCAAAATGTACCTCGAATCAAGTTCATCCCAACTAAGATGAAATGTAATACTAGCAAAACAACAGTACATTCATGACATACAATGAAATGGAAAACCGAAGAGCTCAACTTGCATTCTCCAGAGAAAAATACATCGTGCAATTGAAATAACTCACTACCCTCCACCAATATACATTTTTCATCCCTTGATTTTCCATATTTAGTATCTGTGCAATGGTATATCAGTTTTCTTTTCGCTTGGTCTGTAGGCAAAATGGCTAAAATCCTTGGCAACTGTTGACCTAAAACAAAGAGCAAGTTAGGGACGTAGAGATGCAGCAAATGTTAAGAAGATACATAATTTGGCATCAGGGCAACACCTATTACCTACTGGTCCGAGTGTTTTGAATATCTTTCAGAGGGGCACGCAGACCACTGGCACGAGAACCAGATGAAGAGAATCTAAATGACGAAATGACTGAAACAAATCTCTCCATCGATTTTTCTGCTATGTCAGAATATTGCCTTAAATGTGAAATGTTAGATCCAAACTTTTCTTCTGTATTTGACACTCCAGATGTTTCATCAAGATCAGCAGCATGGCAACCTAATAGAAAAGAAATAGGACAAAAATCAATGCGCATCAGTTTATCTTTCCACATTGATTGACATTACAAAACTCTTTGCACAAAGTAACAATTGTGGACAAATATATTCAGCTTTACATAGTGACCTAGAATTCAGAAATTCAAGACGCATAAATGGTCTCTAAGCTAAAAAACATAATGAATTTTCGGTTTAATAAAACTAAGAATTCAAAAAAAATTCTCACTTCCCTATATAAATTTCAACAATGACTTGTGTATATGACATACCATTCTCAGAATGAGATGCATCTGAACGCATGAGCTTGGGTTTTATATTCTCCTGAAGCATTAAAATAAAATGCTCAAATAGTAGAAAGATAGATGACAAAGTCAAAAAAGGGGGCAAATCATAGAGCAATTACGCTTTGGACAGTGTCATTTGGCGAGGTCTTCCTTTTCATGGTGATGCCACTATACTCAGAAGAAGCACTTTCAAGAATGATGTCCTCATTCATTCTGCTACCCATTGCCACATCATCCTTGATTACAAGCCTTTCTTGTTCATTCTCATGATCATTCTTGTTCAGTGGCTTGCATTGAAAATAAGAGCTCCTTATCATGACCTTTTTATCTGCTGTTCGCGTCTTGTAAGAACTCTCCAGAATGATGTTATTGCATGAATCACCAGCAACATCATCCTTGCCTAAGCCTTTTTCTCGTTTGTTTTCTTCATCACTTTTGTTCATCTGCTTATGCTTAAAATAAGAACTCTTTATAATGACCTTTTTGTTCACTGTTCTTTCTTCTTCGATTTCACATGGCATTGTAACACTCTTACAGACACACTTCTTTAGTAACGCTTGACAAGGTTTATACTCTGAATGCTTGAATTTTTCGAGCGAAGTATGTTGTGAACTTCCCTTCTTACCGATCACACCTTGGTGTCATGAAAATATAATCGGGTAAGTAATTTAAACCCTCATAACTCACAATTAAGTGATTGAAGAATCTATATCCTTACAAGGAGTTGGTGACACTGAAGATTCAAGAACTCCAGTGGCAAAACTGCTTTCCATCTACAAGAATTGTACCAATTATATGAAAAGGCAAGAAGACTTTAACCAAGTAATATCCACTGAAAAATTATCAAAACTCCCACCATTATTACTTACGGTTTCAACAGGTAGAGTGCTTTGCACATTTTCAGGGTCAAATAGAGATGCTGAAGAGCAGTGCCTACTGATAGAAGCAGCAGTCTCCTCCCTGCAATATTTCTTGGGACTGAGTGAGGATTTATACACTGGGATTGGATTCGTAGGTGATGTTCGAGGAGCCCTGAAATTTCTCTTTGCTTCAAGAGATGCAAAGCCTTGGAAGCATTATTAAGGAAAATTGGGTAGGAAAAACACAAAAACAAAATAGAAACTATGAGGAAGGTAAAATTCTAATTAATAAGAAAAGTGGATGAGATCTATAGCCCTCAACCCCAATATTAGCTCATAAACCATACATTCATTATAAGAAAGCGGGTGTTCTTAAGTAAACTTGTATAACATGACACTATGTTAATTTGAATGGATACAGAAGTACTTGGTCAGAAGATTCTTCTGCGCTGGCCAATCTAGCTTTGTCCTTCCACTTTGTGGTTTAAAATTTTTTAATTCAGATGTTCCATTAGGCGCGACTCCAGAGCAAACACTTTCACCCTGTTAGTACCGCAAAATGTTAAATTAGAGAGGGAAAAAAAGAGTATAAGCAAAGGAAAAAGTATAAGCAAAATGCTAAATGATGTTCATTTGCTTAATTTTCTTCATAAGTTTCATTGACAATTCTTCCAGGACAGAACAGCCAACACCCACATTGTACATGTCATTGCGTTACCAACTCACAACTAGGCCGACCTATATATATCATTTTTCAAATTTTGAAGAAACGCAACGGCAAATCAAAACCTTCATTTCAAATTTTCCTGTTATTGTTCTTCTTTGTGTGTTTGTGCGTTGGGGTGGGGTGGGTTTTCTGGGGGAATACAAACAAAAAGAAAATACATAAAGAAGGTACCTTGAATGGCATTAGGGTAAATGGATCCAGATCACCTTCCGCTATTCCTTTAGCTATATGTTGTGGTATCAATGTATTTCAGGTTAAGGTATGAGACAAAGTACTTCCTCCAACAAATTGGAATAAGTAGGGGCAGATAATAAGACTACTGAGATACATGAAGGATATGGGCCTAAAAAATCCAAATCATCACCAAGATTGCCAGATATGTCAAACAAATGCACAACAACTTCTGTTGCAGGATCATAAACCCTTTGATGCTGGAAGGTCAATAATGCTTTCTGGAAAGATTCTTCATAATGAGGAGGAACAGAAACAGTGCTATACCTCAGGCTCTTGATAACCTAAAAGGAACCAATTATCAATAGCTATGTACCCTGAAGTATTTTGGAAATCTTGCAAGCAAGGATGGAGGATTTCATAAATAAAGTCCAATAAAAGCCCATATCATCTACTTGCTGTCTTAACAGTTAAAGCAAATAAATTAGAGTGCATTCTCAATGAAACTTACTTTGTCATAACTTTTGAACTTAGAAATTAGTGCATGAGCCCTTTTAAGTCCCATTCCTGGCAATGACTGCAGATAATCACAACCACTCAAAATGCACATCTGAAGAAGCATTGCATGGGTGAATCCTGCAAAACTTATCTCCTTGTTCTGATGAATCCTGGAATACTGGAACTCAACACCTTGCCCATACTTATCCATTTTGAAGATAATCTGGATTAGGAAAAAAGATTATCAACAATCCGTCTCAGTTAAAATGTTGAACACAAGGGTGAAAAAAGTGTGCAAAAGTTAAGAAAATTAACTGCTAGAGAACTCACTCTAGGACAACCAAACGGTATAAGATCAGAGTCTTCAGTAATGACCGCATCAACTTGCTTACTGACTGCCAAGAAGGTCATTTGGGCATCAGCCTCATAAGGAGCCACAACATAAGAAACATTCTCTTGCTTTAAGATCTTCCATATGCAACCACAATAACATAAGAGGTCATATTGTCTAGTACCAAAAACTACAAATTCACATGCAGAAAAGATCAAGAACCCGTTTATCATGATGCACTATTCCTACCTGGATTAGTTCATGAGCAATTGAAGGTGAAATATCAACAGCCTTCTGGTAGCACTCGTAAGCAGCTGCAGAATTTCCATTTGACTCATGCTCAATAGCACGTGCAAGATTCTCCTTCCTTG